>CAMXCT020006778.1:94175-271675 GCA_947184155.2 Cladocopium goreaui | reverse complement strand
TTTGGCGATTGTTTTTTTATGATGGCATGTTTATTTTTTACCTGCAATCCCTTCGCCGTGAAGCAAACTCGCACACTTCTCACTGCTGCTGTGCATCATCCCAAAACACAAAGGCCGTGGATAAGTCCTGCGGAATCCAAAGGGTTGGAGATCGTCGATCACTGTCGACCAGGAAAAGGTCATGAATCAACTGTAAGTTGTATCCCAGATCCAAGCTTTAGTAAAAAAGCATAAACCAATGCTGTTCACTATTGCATTGTGAAAATTTGCAATTCACGGCCGCGGCAGCATTGCGATGCTGGATGCAAATCTTCCGCAGCCCTAAACTGGTGGCGAAGTACCCAGGAATCATCAGTGGATTAGTTTACCCCAGTGGAGTACCGCGCTTCGGGCCTCCATGGGTCGCGCACAGCACGGAAAACGTTGAGTGAGTTCTCGTGGAAAGTTTGCCGGGTCCCCTTTGTACTTCAGAAAGAACAAACACCTCATTGGGTTTTGAGGAAATTCATGTCGAGAAAGGGGAAAGTCATCGAACTACAAAAATGTGTCTTAATCGGTTTTATAAAGAAAACTTAGAAGTGGGGAGGCACCTTGTAGGAAGAATTCACGTTTGGAATGAATCATGGATGATTGGTAGTGGGTTTCAGCTTTCAAAGGTAGAATGCCAGGACCGCAGTCATCAGAGGCATGGATGATGAGACCCAAGTGTGCCAAGTGGCACAATACCCATGCAAGCCCGGGGCAGCATAAATGTCCTTAGTGCAGCATGATCACCAAACAACAAGGTAGGTCTTTCATGATGTCCTTAGCACCAGCCTTTTGGTTGTGCAAAGAATACCCTCTGGTAATGACTAACAGTTTGCGAACTTGAAAATGGCCAATGAAATAGTGATTTATCCCATTAAACATGGTGATTTTCCATAGTTGTGTTAGTTTACCAGAGGATATCAAGTTGGTTGGGTCATCCATCCCGATAACATTGGGATCATCCGACCATTAATGACACCCCGCAGCTTCCAGACGACCGGAAATAATGTTGGCATGTGTTGGCTATATACCCGCTGGAAAATCACCATTTTTAATTGGTCAATCCACTATAAATGGCCATTTCCAATAGTTATGTTAGTTTACCAGAGGTATGTCTATCCCGGGTCCCACTATATCATCTCATATTATAGGTCATTGTCTGTACATCATTCATACCACGTTATACCCCCATTCACCACCATTCTGCGTGGTCATGCGCACGTGCGGCCACACCAGGCACACCAGGGTTTGTCGGAAAATTATGGGTTTCGCTCTTAAAATGAGTCGAAATGGCCATTTGAGGAGTATACCCATGTTCCACACCCAAATCGGACATACTTGGTTCTATCTATACTCCTTACATCCCCATATTCTAAATATACTACAAATTTAAATCAAGTTCCCATCTTTTATGATTAAACTCAATCAAGGTTGTTCCCATCAGCCCAACAATGGGGGATACAACGGGGAACGCCAACGGTTAAACCCATCCAGAATGAGTCTCCCATCCTATGAAATACTGGTGATGCTTAGGAACGCTTTCCCGAAGAAGTCATGGATCAAAAAATCACCCGCAAATCAAATAAGGTACTATAACCAGCTATGTCTGATTCCTATACTTAGTAACCATCAGATCTCGACTATATCCCCATATGATTGGTGTTTCCCGTAAAATCCCATTAAAAAAAAATGCGATTGATGGGTAAATCCCATAAAAGAAAAACATTTCATGATCCATCAATTGTTGCTGTGTTTTATGGGTACATACCATTAAAATAACCATTCAAATGCCTATCATTAACAATGCTGGGTAAATCCCATGGAAATCCCAATCAAAAAACATTATAACCTATTGAAATCCCATTAAAATCGATTATAACATATTATGGCCAATTAAAACATCATTTTGAGAAATGTTCATTTCTCCAGCAATGATCAGAAAACAACCTCGGTCGTCAAGCGGCGGGAGCACACCTCGTCCATCGTCGTCGATGTTCTCGCCCGGCGCAGAGGCACACAACAAGCCTCGGGAACCGTGAAACAAGGGGTGTCCCTTGGTTAGCTCAGTTTGTGCAAGTGACTAAAGAGGAAAACCATGGTTTGTCATACATATATATATATATATATAAATATATATATATACACTCTTGAATATTAACATACACCCTGTGGTCCAAAATCTGTAAAATTGACGAACACCTTACCCCTGGGTCTAGGGTGTATGTTAATGATGATTTTGGAGTCGCGAAGCATGGAAACATTGCAAAAATTCATTAACATAAACCCTGTGGACCGTGACAACAAAATCCATGAATCAGTTGCAATTATCCAAACAGCTCTTAACATACACCTAGATACAGAAGATACAGAAGGCCCAACCAGCCCCGAAAACTCTCCGACGACGATCAATAAATTCAGCAGCGCATTTTTTTCGATAGCCTCCCCAAAGGCGATCTCGGTTTTTCTGTTCTGTGCTCTTGTAAACTCATTTCAACGCTAGGTCCAAAAATGCCAGATAGCCAACACACTGGTTTCTACGCAAAACGTTGGACTTCTCTATACTGTTTCTTTTTGAACATTACCCTCTGGTAAATTAACATAGACCCTGGCAGATAGGGGTTGGAAGATTAGTTTTCATTGAAACTAAGCTATTTTCAGTGTCTATGCTAATTTACCAGAGGGGGTACTGTAGATTAAAAAGTACCAGTTGGCTAACACCCTGGCTTCTCCGCAAAGCATGGGTCTTCCCGTTGAGTAGGAACGCCAGCAGCAATGAGACATGAACATTGATGTTGGCATTTTAGTGTTTTAACATACACCTGGGCACCATTTCCTGCTCAACTCTGCCTCCCCAGAGGCATGCATAGTGCTTGGTGAAAAAGTGCCAGATGGCCAACACACTGGCTTCGAGGCAAAACGTTGGACTTCTCTATACTGTTTCTTTTTGAACATTACCCTCTGGTAAATTAACATAGACCCTGGCAGATAGGGGTTGGAAGATTAGTTTTCATTGAAACTAAGCTATTTTCAATGTCTATGCTAATTTACCAGACCGCAAAGCATGGGTCTTCCCGTTGAGTAGGAACACCAGCAGCAATGAGACATGAATATTGATGTTGGCATGTTAGTGTTTTAACATACACCTCATTTTTGAGCAAAAAAAATCTGAGGTGTATGTTAAGATTCCGGCAAATATGTAAAAAAAATGAGGTGTACGTTCAAGAAAAAAACAAGGAAAATGCACTCGAGCTACTATCATCAAGGATTGTTAACATTCTGCGAGGTGCCCTGGGAGGGGTCATGTTAAGATAAAAAAGCAAGGAAAACGCACTTCGAACTCCTATCATCAAGCATTGTTAACATTCTGCAAGGTGCTCTGGGAGGGGCATGTTAAGGTAAAAACGCAAGGAACACGCGCTTCGAACTACTCTCTTAAATATTAACGAGCACCTCATTTTTGAGCAAAAAAAATCTGAGCTGTATGTTAAGATTCCGGCAAATATGTTAAAAAAAAATGAGGTGTACGTTAAAGAAAAAAACAAGGAAAATGCACTCGAGCTACTATCATCAAGGATTGTTAACATTCTGCGAGGTGCCCTGGGAGGGGTCATGTTAAGGTAAAAAAGCAAGGAAAACGCACTTCGAACTCCTATCATCAAGCATTGTTAACATTCTGCGAGGTGCTCTGGGAGGGGCATGTTAAGGTAAAAACGCAAGGAACACGCACTTCGAACTACTCTCATCAAGGATTGTTAACATGCAGCGCGGAGCTCTGGGAGGGGTCATGTTAAGGTAAAAAAACCTATCTTCGAAGCCGTTTGGTGGTCAAACACGCGACCTTGGCAGCCATGTTGGCAGTGCCTGAACGCCGCGTGAGTGGCAAGTCACCTCCTGACAGAAATACCGATTCTTGCACGCACTGGGTACGTAATAACATATCCAGCATGACTGGCCAGCCAACTGACCTCCAAGGAAAATCACCATTATCCCTTTCAATGTTTAGGCAATGATACCTTCCAGTACTTTAACATAGACCCTGCCGTAGGGCTTCCTCGATTTTCTTATATATACTTTTTTAAAACAAAATATCACAGTGCTTGAACTTGTATATACTTTTCTGAAAAACAAATAACACGGTGCTGCTACAGGGTCTATGTTAAGGGGAAATAGGAGCCCAAAAAGCTACAAAGATTCCAAAATGCAGAAGGGTCAATGTTTTTTGCCCTCTCATGGGGTCCCCCCTTCTTGGAGCCAAAAAATGTTACAAATCAACAATCCTATAAGGAAACTTTTGTACAAAAAAAGGAAGTTGTATTTTGTTTTTTTCCAGGATACCCCGATTTTCTTGCATCTACTTTTTTAAAAACAAAATATCACAATGCTGGAACGGGGTCTATGTTAAGGGGAGTTCAGAGGTATGACAATGATCCCGAATTCCTTGTATATACTGTTCTGAAAAACAATAACATGGTGTTGCTACAGGGTCTATGTTAAGGGGAATAGGAGCCCAAAAAAGCTACACAGAATCCAAAATGCAGAAGGGTCAATGATTTCTGCCCTCTCGTGGGGTCCCTCCTTCTTGGAGCCAAAAAATGTTACAAATCAACAATTCTATAAGGAAACTTTTGTACAAAAAAAGGAAGTTGTATTTTGTTTTTTTTTCCTGTGGTGCAAAAACAGGAAAATTGGATAACACCTTACCCCTGGGTCTAGGGTGTATGTTAATGATGCTTTTGGAGTCGCGAAGCATGGTAAACACTGCAAAAAATCATTAACATAAACCCTGTGGACCGTGACAACAAAATCCATGAATCAGTTGCAATTATCCAAACAGCTCTTAACATACACCTAGATACAGAAGATACAGAAGGCCCAACCAGCCCCGAAAACTCTCCGACGACGATCAATAAATTCAGCAGCACATTTTTTTCGATAGCCTCCCCAAAGGCGATCTCGGTTTTTCTGTTCTGTGCTCTTGTAAACTCATTTCAACGCTAGGTCCAAAAATGCCAGATGGCCAACACACTGGTTTCTACGCAAAACATTGGGCTTCTCTATACTGTTTCTTTTTGAACATTACCGGTACTGTAGATTCAAAAGTACCAGTTGGCCAACACCCTGGCTTCTCCGCAAAGCATGGGTCTTCTCGTTGAGTAGGAGTGCCAGCAGCATGAGACATGAACATTGATGTTGGCATGTTAGGTGTTTAACATACACCTGGGCACCATATCCTGCTCTACTCTGCCTCCCCAGAGGCATGCATAATGCTTGGTGAAAAAGTGCCAGATGGCCAACACACTGGTTTCTACGCAAAACATTGGGCTTGTCTATGCACTTTGATATTTTGTTTTTAAAAAAGTAGATGTAAGAAAATCGGGGCAGCCCCAAAAATAAAACAAAACACAACATCCGTTTTTTTGTACAAAAGTTTCCTTATAGAATTGTTGATTTGTAACATTTTTTGGCTCCAAGAAGGGGGGACCCCACGAGAGGGCAGAAATCATTGACCCTTCTGCATTTTGGATTCTGTGTAGCTTTTTTGGGCTCCTATTCCCCTTAACATAGACCCTGTAGCAACACCATGTTATTGTTTTTCAGAACAGTATATACAAGGAATTCGGGATCATTGTCATACCTCTGAACTCCCCTTAACATAGACCCCGTTCCAGCATTGTGATATTTTGTTTTTAAAAAGTAGATGCAAGAAAATCGGGGTATCCTGGAAAAAAACAAAATACAACTTCCTTTTTTTGTACAAAAGTTTCCTTATAGGATTGTTGATTTGTAATATTTTTTGGCTCCAAGAAGGGGGGGACCCCACGAGAGGGCAGAAATCATTGACCCTTCTGCATTTTGGATTCTGTGTAGCTTTTTTGGGCTCCTATTCCCCTTAACATAGACCCTGTAGCAGCACCATGTTATTCCACCCTGCCAGGTGAGGGTTTGTTAGATTAGTGCTCAGGTTGCCTCTCTCTTTCTCCTCCTTAGTCCTCCTCCTCCTCTCCTCCTCCTCGTCCCTCCTCTCTCATCTCCTAGTCGTTCTGTCGTAATTGCTCAAGGCGACCCGCGATACCCAGTGTTCTCTGCGGGACAGCAACACGACCATTCACGCCCAGTGATCCTGCCGGACCTCAACACGATCACGCCAATGTTCCCTGCCGGACCTCAACCACGACCATCCTCGCCCAGTGTTCCCTGCCGGACCTCAACCCCGACCATCCACGCCCAGTGTTCCCTGCCGGACCTCAACCGCGAGTATCCACGCCAAGTGTTCCCTGCCGGACCTCATGTAGGAAGATATGGGACAAAGAATGTGCAGAAGAAAGTTAGAAAGAATGTCAGAAAGAATGTCAGAAGATATGCCGGAAGATATGCCAGAAGATATGCCAGATAGAATGCCAGATAATATGCCAGAAGATATGCCAGACAGAATGCCAGATAGCCAGATAGCCAGATAGATTAGAATGCCAGATTTGCCAGATAGATGCCAGAAAATATGCCAGAAGATATGCCAGATAGATATGCCAGAAGATATGCCAGAAGATATGCCAGATAGAATGTCAGATAGAATAGATAGAATGCCAGAAGATATGTCAGAATATATGCCAGAGATATGCCAGATAGATATGTCAGAATAGAATGCCAGAAGATATGCCAGATAGAATGCCAGAAGATTTGCCAGATAGAATGCCAGAAGATATGCCAGAAGATATGCCAGATCATATGCCAGAAGATATGCCAGATAGAATGTCAAATAGAATGTCAGAAGATATGTCAGATAGAATGCCAGAAGATTTGCCAGTAAGAAAATGTATAAATGTCATGGTGGGGATCACACGAAGTAAAGTAATTTGTTTTTCAGAAAAGTGTATACAAGACAATCGGGATCATTGTCATACCTCTGAACTCCCCTTAACATAGACCCCGTTCAAGCATTGTGATATTTTGTTTTTAATAAAATATATATAAGAAAATTGGGAGAGCCCCAAAAAAAAACAAAACACAACATCTGTTTTTTTGTACAAAAGTTTCCTTATAGAATTGTTGGTTTGTAACATTTTTTGGCTCCAAGAAGGGGGGACCCCATGAGAGGGCAAAAAACATTGACCCTTCTGCATTTTGGAATCTTTGTAGCTTTTTGGGCTCCTATTTCCCCTTAACATAGACCCTGCAGCACCGTGTTATTTGTTTTTCAGAAAAGTATATACAAGTTCAAGCACTGTGATATTTTGTTTTTAAAAAAGTATATATAAGAGAATCGAGGAAGCCCTACGGCAGGGTCTATGTTAAAGTACTGGAAGGTATCATTGCCTAAACATTGAATGGGATAATGGTGATTTTCCTTGGAGGTCAGTTGGCTGGCCAGTCATGCTGGATATGTTATTACGTACCCAGTGCGTGCAAGAATCGGTATTTCTGTCAGGAGGTGACTTGCCACTCACGCGGCGTTCACGCACTGCCAACATGGCTGCCAAGGTCGCGTGTTTGACCACCAAACGGCTTCGAAGATAGGTTTTTTTACCTTAACATGACCCCTCCCAGAGCTCCGCGCTGCATGTTAACAATCCGTGATGATAGTAGTTCGAAGTGCGTGTTCCTTGCGTTTTTACCTTAACATGCCCCTCCCAGAGCACCTCGCAGAATGTTAACAATGCTTGATGATAGGAGTTCGAAGTGCGTTTTCCTTGCTTTTTTACCTTAACATGACCCCTCCCAGGGCACCTCGCAGAATGTTAACAATCCTTGATGATAGTAGCTCGAGTGCATTTTCCTTGTTTTTTTTCTTTAACGTACACCTCATTTTTTTTTACATATTTGCCGGAATCTTAACATACACCTCAGATTTTTTTTGCTCAAAAATGAGGTGTTCGTTAATATTTAAGAGAGTAGTTCGAAGTGCGTGTTCCTTGCGTTTTTATCTTAACATGCCCCTCCCAGAGCGCCCCGCAGAATGTTAACAATGCTTGATGATAGGAGTTCGAAGTGCGTTTTCCTTGCTTTTTTACCTTAACATGACCCCTCCCAGGGCACCTCGCAGAATGTTAACAATCCTTGATGATAGTAGCTCGAGTGCATTTTCCTTGTTTTTTTTCTTTAACGTACACCTCATTTTTTTTACATATTTGCCGGAATCTTAACATACACCTCAGATTTTTTGGTTCAAAAATGAGGTGTGTGTTAAAACACTAACATGCCAACATCAATGTTCATGTCTCATTGCTGCTGGTGTTCCTACTCAACGGGAAGACCCATGCTTTGCGGAGAAGCCAGGGTGTTAGCCAACTGGTACTTTTTAATCTACAGTACCCCCTCTGGTAAATTAGCATAGACATTGAAAATAGCTTAGTTTCAATGAAAACTAATCTTCCAACCCCTATCTGCCAGGGTCTATGTTAATTTACCAGAGGGTAATGTTCAAAAAGAAACAGTATAGAGAAGTCCAACGTTTTGCGTAGAAACCAGTGTGTTGGCTATCTGGCATTTTTGGACCTAGCGTTGAAATGAGTTTACAAGAGCACAGAACAGAAAAACCGAGATCGCCTTTGGGGAGGCTATCGAAAAAAATGCGCTGCTGAATTTATTGATCGTCGTCGGAGAGTTTTCGGGGCTGGTTGGGCCTTCTGTATCTTCTGTATCTAGGTGTATGTTAAGAGCTGTTTGGATATTTGCAACTGATTCATGCATTTTGTTGTCACGGTCCACAGGGTTTATGTTAATGAATTTTTGCAATGTTTCCATGCTTCGCGACTCCAAAATCATCATTAACATACACCCTAGACCCAGGGGTAAGGTGTTCGTCAATTTTACAGATTTTGAACCACAGGGTGTATGTTAATATTCAAGAGTGTACCAGCACCATGGTTCGCATTAATGGGATATATACCTAGGATATCCCAAGACTCCCATGAGGTCCCAACAAAACTGTGCCATGGAGATCGTCCCTCACGCCAGATCTTCTTCCCTGAGCGGCGCTATGGTTTTATCGACTGCAATGGCTTGGCACCTTGGCCATTTTGGCCGTGGATTACAGTAAGGATCATAGGGATTTGTTGATGATCATCCATGATAATCCTATTGCGATGTTCTATTTGTTGCGATGGTTTTATTTTTTTTGTTGTTATCTGTTGTCTTTTAAACGGATAAACGGTTTGTTTGGACATGCGATGGTTTTCTGTTTGTTTCAATGCAGATGATCGTAGAAACTGAACAAAAATGGGGATTCAATCAACCTAAATGATGGTGGAAACCACAAAAAGCGGGGTTGGTTTACATGACACTTATGACACTTATGCAGATTCGGATCTGAACCATCGATTTCGGTAGATTGTGCATTGATCAATTTGTGAGGCGCCAAGGAGCACAGCTGGACCGATCAATGTAGGAACCATCCCATGTTGAATTCCTTGCGTTTTTTTTGGGGGGAAATCCGGGCAGTTCACAACCGTCCGGTTCACTCTGTGAAGACATGTGGTTGTAGGATTCACAGATTCACATGAATTCAATACAAATGGCACTACAAATGGATACAAATGGGTTGTTTACTGAGTGCACCACGGCCCTGTTGGGATGTTTCCATATGTTTCCATCGCTGCGAAGGATGTCTTTCTGCACCTCAGCGATTGCGGGCAGCACACTCCACGTGTGGGTGACATGGTCAAGTTCACCGTTGAGAGGTGGGGAATCGACAATCGACCCATGGGAACGCGGAGATGGATTTAAGATGATTTCATTGGAAAATAACCATGGCAGAGGAATATCTTTTTTGGTCAACAAGTTGGTAAAGATGGCTGGGAATTGCCAAGTTCAAGTCCAGGGAAAGTCCCACTTTTTCTGGGGTCAAGCCACCTTTTGACGAAGTTTTGACGAAGTTCCCGTATATTTTCCGCACCGCCAGGCGGGCATCCAACCCAAAACAACTTCAAGCCAAGCTGCTTGGTGATGCCGGGAAAATTCATGTTGTTACACTGATGTTTTCCATGAAAAATGGTGAGGAGTGGGGTGACTTATCATGGTAAATTGCAAGTTAAATTTGGGTGACGTTTTTCGGAAAGTTGTTTTTTGAATTTCTGAACGGCGTGGAATGTTCGGGTTTTGTCCCAAAAAATGGTGATTACCTTCAAAAATCCCACCCCCATGCGAGCAGATACTGCCAATACGCACAATGAGGGCATGAGGGACAGCACATGATGAGAGATTTGCCGTTGAACCAGGATTTGGATTGGGGGTAGTTGAAACCTGATATTAGTAGGCTGAGAGTTCATCTAACATGGCAAGAGAAGATCACTTTAAATTTGTTTTTTTTCCTTTAAAAAGCTGATTCACCTACATCAATATGTCTGATTTTCCAGCATGCACTTGACCAGAGGGTAGCCAACGGACATGAATTCGGGAGGTGGAGCATTAGAACCCATTCGTTTCCGGCGTGAAATGTGGAGGGTGTTTTTGGGATTTGTATGAGGCTCTGTGAATGTTTGCCTGTGACATCCTTTGACAAAGAATTGGTTTTTGTTCGGCAGTCTTCCCAGTTCTGATAAACCTCCGACATGATGCTGCAACCAAGCAGCCATTTTTGGGATGGTTTAGGGTCTCTAGGCAGTCCACTATGAACGATGGCTGGCAAGTGGGTCCTCACAGTTGATTGCATGCGCATATGTTTATTCAACGATTCTGTTCTTTTTTTGATTGTCAATGGAGGTTTTCAGCATTTTGGGTGATAGTACTTCAAAAAGTTTATCTCAATCAAACTTTCAGTCCTGTATTATCCCCAATCTTCACCAAGATTTGGCTGGTTTTGTTCCAGCCCTCCTTGGGTTCTCCCGGTGTTTCACACGTTTCAAACAGCGAGGTCCGTGCAGTTCGATGGTCATCAGACTTTCGTGCAGCAGAATCAGAAGGGCGAGGTGAAGTCTGTCTCCAGAGCCTTTGCTGGTTGGTGGGGACTCGGGACAGCTTAACGGCAGTTGAATGGTTAACATAGGTTAACATTGGTTAATCATAGTGGTTTATATTGAACAATTAGGGTATGTCTGAGTATGTCAATATAAAGTGAAAACCGTTGATATTCACCAGAATAGAGACACTATGTTTTGTTGGATATTTGTTGATATGTTCAACAGGTGAACAATATTAAACAGCGGTGAACAGATGGAGCTAGTTCATCATGGCCCCAGCCCCTTTGGATGATCCCAATAGTTTAGATAAGGACAGACCTGATGGTCGTATGACATTATTTTCTTGTTTTTTGCTGAGTATGTTGGATAGTTTCCAAGATCCGTTCAATCATTCGTCGAGAAATCGATGTTGTTCGTTGAACGTTAAAGGGTTGTTGTCTTGGCGGCGTGTTTTCCTCCCCAAAACCCTACGTGGTTGTGGATAAAGAAACAATGACATAACCCCCTTTGCTATTGCAACTTATACCGAAATTGTAAACATATAAGTAACAATCCATTGGTGATTCTGGTGTGTTTAGAGGAGTTCATAGTACATATCCAATGGCAAAACTAGGGTTACCGCAACTGAGGCGGTCATGGCTTCATTGTGTCGGATGCGGGAAGTGTGACCTGGAAGCAAGCCATACATAGCCATACACTTTTTTTTTTGGAATGGGGAAAAAACAACAGAAAACCCATGGGAAATCCCCATTCTTAGATTCTTGCTGGTTCAACCAACTCAGAAACATTGGAGATTTCACCATCCAAATGGTGACGATGACTTCAGCAACGAGAATGGGAACAGAAGCAGCAAATGTTGATGTAACCAACAACAATCGGGAACAAGGTCAAACAGCAATTTGGGCAGATGTTTTGGCTCATCCCCATTTTGTGCAGCTGGTGTCAATGCTTCATTCTGACTGAACAAAAATTGGGGAAGTTCAGTTTTGCGAAAGCACCATGTGAGTTCAGTTAAAATAGATTTCAGTATTCTAACCATCACTAACCATGGATATACTAACTCACTAACCATGGATATAGTTAGAGATGGTTAGTGAGTTAGAGATTAATACTAACCATGATGGTTAGAATATACTAACTCATTAACCATCATATTCTAACCACTAATTAAGCCTATTGAACACCGCTCCACTGCACCAGGACGTCTTCTTCCGTATGGCCAGTTGCAATGGGATGCCCATGCCCGGGGATGCTGTCACCTTCGATGTGTCGCTTGGTTTGTCGCTGGTGCCCCTGGTCGATGTGTCACCGTTTATGGTTGATATGTTTATCTGGTTGGTGGTGACAACATTGATTTAATATGGGATAATGATGGTTAATAATCGTTAATAATCAAGATTGATGAAGATTGATGAAGGTTTATGGTATTAACCTTTATAAGCATAAATTTCATCAAATTTCTAGATCTATTCTGGTGATTAAGAAAATTGATGAAGTTTATGGTATGAAATTACACATCCTAATAGATCTAATAGATGGTTATCATATCATTACACATCATTATATAGCTAAGTTGCGTTACAACTAGGCAAATCAGGGGTTTATGGTAGGTATATCTGTGATTCATGGGAATTATTAATCAACCTATTACCGGGGGGAACCACCGTTTAGACCCGTGGAAAGTTACCGATGATATTCATCCGATTGGGGATGGTTCATATCACCTATAGTTACTATAGCAATGTGTATTTATTTTTGGACTTACCAAAGGACAATTAGTGTGTTGCTTCTAGTTTCAGGTTCCTGGGTTCAGATCCTATCTTTGCTATCCTTGCTTAGTGGTTTCAAACATGCGTTTATGTCCCAGCAAATTTCGTTGGGATAGCGTGATAGCGTACATCAAATGCTCACTGTCCCCCTGAAATTGTAGTGGCTGCACTTGTCCATCGAAGTGAAGATGTGCTGGAAGTCGAAGCAAAGCATTGGTTTCTGCAAAATTGTATCTTTCATAAACCCATCGATCATTGATACATGACTTCTTAATTTTCTGATATTGGAGATATCTTCCTGCGAATTCTCTCTTTCAGAAACCCATTGACACTTGTGTTTGCTTCATAAAATCCATCATAAAATCCATAAAATCCCATAACATATCCATTGAGATCCCTGAAAATCCCACAAAATCCCCATGAGTTTCCAACCGGTTTCCAAGGGTGTGTTTGAATCGGCTCAGGAAGTGGTCTGAAGTGCGACCAGGGATGCTGGAGGCGGTGTGCCCTGGCCCATGAGCTGGAGGGAAACGGATGGTTTTTATGGGAAATTCATGGGAAAATGTGGGAAAATCATGGGAAATGGTGGGGAAATTTGGGTAAAACGGAGGTTTTTATGGGAGAAATAATCTAGACTTGTGGGGGGAATGATGGGAAATCCCTTGTAAATGAAGCGTGTTAATGGGAAAATCAACTGTAAACGTCCCTGTTTTTGGGATTTTGAACATCACTTGAAAAAGTATCTGGTGGAGATCATATCCTCAATAGTTGGGTGTGGTTCAATTCCGACATTTACCAACCCCTGGAAAATATCCGACAAGTGGTTTTATCATGGTTCATCAAAAATTAGTGGTGAAATGGTTTTATCTGAAACAAAATTGCATAGAAGAAACCATTCACGGGTTTGTAACCGCTGCTTGTTGACCAATCGGGAATTCTCAGGAACGTCTGTTCTGAACGAGCACCAGATCGCCCTACAAGCCCTGTGTGGAAGGCCGTGGAGCTGTGGGTTTTTCTCGCAGTCTCCAAGTGGGTTTTTTAATGGGTGTAACCATGAACTATCCAAAATGATTCATTTGGATTCATTTGGGTTAATCTGAGAGTGGAGAACGCCTTCAAAGATGGCCATTTTGATAGGGGAATGAAACCTATTTTTAATGGGGAAAACGCCGGTTTTGGAGTACACACATTTCAAGAAACACCCAATTGAACCTGTTTGGAAATGGAGAGGATCGATGAGTGGCTGATATCCCCCATTGTCATGTTCTATTCCTATGGGGGATATCTCATCCAAAGTACCGGTTTGGTGTGTATCGCCCTTTTAAAAAAAAGGCCATATTCACAGATGTGTTTGCAACATCCACATTTCTTGCATATGAAATTCCACTGCAGACTCCATATTTCTTGTAGAAAAACATGGAAAAACCATATGTTTTGAATTACCCTACAGCAAGATAAAATGGATATGGAAGTTATTCCCAGCTTCAAACACACCTTGGCCGTATTGGGGTTGGTTGGATTGGAGGTTTATTCGCACCGCAAGCGAATTAAGGATATTTGGAGCAGTAGGGTTTTCATGGGTTTTCCATATGTTTTTCCCAGGTTTTCCGTGAATTTTCCTAGGTTTTCCATATGTTGGCGTCAGCAGTTCTTCACCAGGAGAAGCATCCAGAGATTGCTGTGGTCAAGGAGTTCGCAACGGTGGCTATCCAACAATTGGATGATTGAGGGGGTGCAGTTGGGGTTATTACGTGGTTATAGTCATAGTGGTTATCAAAGGATGGTTATACCATGTTATACCATTGTTAGTTATTGGGCTTATAGTTGGTTCTTTCCGATTTCCGGGGGTTGTAGCATGTCATATTGTAACTATAGTAATAACCCCTACAAGTCCCGAGAGAACCCCCCTGACTGTAGTTGTATACCCACTTATTTCACCGGAATTGCCCCAAGTAGGGATTGAGAGGGGCATCACTTCAAGAAATAGTTGGAATGAGTTTTGTCTCCAGTATATCCAAGTTTTTTTGGAACAATTTCAGTTAGATGATGTTCAGGAGGGCATAATCCTTAACCTGATCCACAGCCACAACTGCAACTGGTTTCTCGGTGGGTGGTGTCCCTTTTCGCTGCATCCTCGATTTTGAGGAACTCAGCAAAATGCTTTGGATTCGTTGGATGTTCTTAAATGGACGCTGCTGGATTTTGAGGGTGAAAGTTTTCACCTTTCCGCCTGACCCAGCCAGGTGGTCACGCAGCTGGCCGAGCGCGCCGAAGGGGCTGAAGCGGAGGTGAAGACGTTGGCCGAGAAGACGCTGGGATGTGGAGAGGATGGGGAGATCATTCGGGATTTTCATGGGGATGTAGAAAGAAATGGGGAGATAATCCCATGAAAACATATGAAAATCCATTCTCAATGGGATATATATATATATATATTGTAATGTAATGTAATATACAGTAAAATGAACAAGATTTAAAGGTGAAAGAATGTAATGGGATGATGTAAATGGGGACATGGTTATATCCGGTGATTAGGAAGCAGCGGTTCGCAGTGTTTCGGGAATTCATATTCATTCATATTCCCGTTTAGCCATTGGGAGCCAAGGAGATACTGTATAAGGAGCTACTTAGAGTTTCTCAGGCATATGATAGTGGTGTATTTTTGATGTATTAGGATGTTCATGATTTTAAGGAATTGATGTAGAATTAATTGAACGATTTCTCTCTTGATAGGAAAGCTTTATATCTATATTTGTATCCATGTTTAATATATATTATATTATATCATGTTATATTATATTATATAATATAATATTATCTTATCTTATATTATGTTATATTATATTATATTGTATTGTTTGATATTATGTTATATTATGTTATACTATGTATATATATATATGTATTGTCTTGAGATCAACAGCTACAACCATGATAAGCAATATCCTGGCCGACCCTCTGGGGTACCTCTGGTTTGGGACCTAATATATCGATGGAATGGAGTACTTAAGAATGCCAATTGGTATATCCAAAACCGGGACTTCAAAATATAATGTTCAAAAGAAAAATCTTCAGAAACCCTGATGATGGTTTCTTTGAGAATGGCTTTCTGGGTGCGGGTTTATGAAAGTTTGGCACCTTTATTGTATGGACCTACAAAATTGCAAATTGCGGACATGTTTCTAAAAAGTGAGGGCATGTCAATGCAGGGCTAGTATAAAACAGTTCGTCAACATGGTGTGTTACAATGTGCAATTGGAATTGTCACTATTATCAAATCTCCCCTCATGAATACAGGTGGTTTGTTCCAGAATAGAATGGATACAGAGTCGAAATTGGTGTACCAAAAAGTGACGGCTAAGGTATAAAAAAAGGTTATGTTTAATTGGTCTGAATCCATTTTGGGGATACGGAAACTTCGATAACCCCAAATCCATTGTTTTCTACACCAATTTATGAACATGTTGGATGCTTCACTGGCAAATGACTCTTTAAGTGTGGAATGGATGGTGAAAGGAATACTGTTGAGCAATTTTGATGAAGGAACATAGTGATATTCAACTAACAGATCTAAAAGTATATGTTTGACAGTAGTTGACATTCAACTTTGGTGAATGTGAGCTGGTGATTTGGGTGTGGATGAAGATTTGATACATCGAAGATTCACTTTCTATGTTGGGCGTTAGCTGAGGCACGTTGGAGAACTAGGCTTTAAATTGAAAAGCCAGGATTTCTGAGCCACATGTGATGCTTGATGTTTCACTATATTTCTCTAGGAATTCTGTGAACTTTCAATGAAATATGCATGTTTGATGTTTGAAATTGGATTTAGACCCGTGCTTTTTGGATCTTTACGACATATTTTTGATGTGGTCAGGGCAGGTGAAGAGTCAATCTCAACCTCTCCAATGTGTTTGTGCCAAAAAGTTTGAATATCTATTGCTCTCTCGGTCTTCAGCTGGGTACCAACATGTGCCCACTAAGGTTGGAAGCTGCAGAAAAAAGGATCCAAGCAACTTGTCTCGCAAGATGTGGTCTTCTGATGGTGGCGGCAGCCAATTTTTGTTCATCCGATGTTTTTCATCGTACTTAATGTTAATTCATCTTCGATGCCAGTTCTCTTCATTCATCTTCAATGCCAGTTCTCATTTGGCGCATGGAAAGAGAAAGGAAAGAGCAACTTCACCATAGAAGCTGGACGATGTTGATTCCTCGGTCAACCTTGGGAAGAAACTGGGAATTACTTTCATGTTTTGTTGCAAATGGGCATATATTGACCTAATCGACATGTGCTTATGTGGTGGTTTGGATGGTCTAGAAAATATGGAATCATCAAACTGATTGAGAGACTTGTCCACATTTGTCCACCACCTACTGACCGCCTTTGGAATCCCAAAGTAAGTGAAAGAGGATGTGTTGACTTTTCCAGACCCCCCAAATCACCAACCCAAACCACATATGCATGACCTGACCCAACCAGCAGGAATTGACGACCGAATTGGAGACTTTGAAAGGGCCGACGGAACAAACGCCTGAACGAACGAGATAATCAAATCGAAATTCCCAAATTATGCTTAGAAAAATGCATTCTAATAATTTAATTAATTTAATTATATCAATTTCTTTCTTGGACTAAATATTAACTATTTTTTTTTCCTCGAGATTGTTTTTCATATTTTTGAAAACCGTATTCGTAGATTTGTTGAATTCGTTCCCTTCGAAAATTAATGCGATTCATTTTTTTTTGCGATTTAATAATTTGGTACATGTATTGTATATTATTCTTTATCTGCTAGGTAATGATTTTCGGATATATTTAAGATTGATTATTTATTAATTTATATATGTCTATTATTTTCTTATTTATTTCTTTCCTTCCTTCTAATCCTAGGCCGGGAGCTCCGGATCAGGGTATTCCATGCCGGACCTCTACCACAAAGAATCTCCGAAGATATACCAGACAGAATGCCAGAAAGAATATCAGAAGATATACTAGGTACATATACCAGAAAGAATGTCAGAAGATTTGCCAGATAGAATGCCAGGGAAGAGGAGGAAAGGATAATTCTGATCAACTGTTTGCATAATAAAAACCTGAACAAGTGGAAACTAATTATTTTTGGGGATATGTTTTGGTACCGGGATTATTGAAGCAAAATCTTTCGATGGAATCGAAAAACTAATCCCTATTTTGGGGGTCCTTTAAATCTGAATTTTCTATTTTGGAATATTGTTGTGCCTCACTATATGGGAAAAATATAGATGGTTGAGGCGTATAACTACCCAATTTTGAATTTAGCGAACAGGAAAATTATATTTTATAATCTTATAACTAAAAAGAACAAACTATCCCGGCAAGATACCCAAAACAGTGCGGGGGAGTGGGAGGATAATATATGATAATCTTGATGATGATTGTGATGATGATAATGAGGATGATAATGTTGCGGACGATGATGTTAAAGATGATGATATTGAGGGTGATGAGGTGCAGGATAATGATATTGAGGATGAGGATGAGGATAATGCGGAGGATGAAATGGAAAATAATAAGATGGAGAATAATATTGAGAAGGAGAAGGATTATGATATAGAAAATAATATTGAAGAAGAAAATAAAAAGAATAATAATATTATTATTATGAAAAATTAATAATAATAAAAATAATAAACATAATAAAATTATAAAAAAAATATAATAAAATAATAATATTAAAAATAATTAAATTAAAATAATAAAATTGAAGATAAATAATAATATTTAAATCGAAATTTATATATTAATTAATTATATAGATATATATATATATATACATAATATATATATTAATATTTAATTAAAAATGAAAAATTATAAATATTATTTTTAATTAAAACTAAAAATTATTTTTTATATTATTTAATAATATATTAAATATTATATAAAATAATAATTTAATTTATTTATACATTCTTAATTGGCCAAATCGTGGCGAAATTCCAAAAATCTTGAAATTAATTTGGGGGAAGGCTTTTGTGGAAGTCGTGGCGATGTGGTGTTTAGCTTGTATTTAGGGTAGGTTGCTGTTTTATTATCTTATGTAGAGCTAAAGTGGCGAAGCGGTGTTTAGGTTGTGTTTGGGGTAGGGCGTTGTTTTACTATTAGCATAGTACCTTAATCTTGCTAATTGCGTTCTCATTATGTTTGGGATGGTTGTTGTTGGGTTCTGCAGCTATTGGGGTTTTGTTGTTGCTGCGGCTGCTGGTTCGACGACTGTTGTTGTTGCTGTTTCCGGTTATGGCGGTGTGCTGGGCTTCTGCAAATTGTCATTGTTTCGCTACCAATAATCCAAGGAAGGGCAGGTTTGCGGCTTGCGGGCCAAAGTCCATGTATGTAAATGCGGGCTTTTTCCATACCTCGTTTTGGACCTCATTTTTTTCCTTTATCAGAACCCATCCTGCAGTATACAAACTAGGAAAAGGGCCTGCTTCGCGTTTTTGTTTGTGGGCGTCAACAATGCCCACGAAAAAAGGCCCGTTGGAAACCGGCGTTCCGATGGGATTCGATCAAAAACGAATAGAACCATGATAATTTGGTCGAGGTTTGTTTAAGCTAGCGTTTCCAATGGGGAAAGGGGTTTTGTAAGGTCTGTGCCGGGACAGGGGTCGTGGCGAGCGTTTTGATTGGGAATAGCTGTCAAACGCCAACATTGCAAGGAGTTTGGCATATGGGTATAATTTAAATAAATTTAAAAAATAAATAATATATACCTTCACCAACCATAACCTTTAAAAATAAAGGATCTACTTGGAAACCCGAGGTTTCAAAAGCAAACCCGATGTTTGTCCATGGCCTCCCTATTTGTGACCTGCCAAAAGTTGATGCGGCCATTTTCTTCTCGCGGTGCGTGCCCCATCACGCAAAACGGAGACTTGGCAGCAATCCGTCAGCATGTCAGGTTGTCTAAATTTGGTGGACAATGCTCTTTAAAGGCTTGAAACCATTACATCCCGACATGGGTTTGAATATGTTAGAAAAAATAGTCGTATATATATATATATATTCTTGACATGTCAAATTATGTGCTAGATGGCGAAGTTTTCACCTCACTGAACGGATCAAGTACCGCTGCCGCGCAAACAAAGCATATGAGTTCATCAAATATCTATCCATGATACGATGCAGCACTGGACGTTGAGCAGTCACGCGCCGCGCCAGTCTGGCAGGACGTCCTATAAAGTCTTCTGAAGGTTGGCACGATTTTCCCAGCGGGTTCATTTCAACGACATTGCGTTTGTAAGCTGAGAACAAACTGACAGCAAAATGGTGTAAACAATGTATTTTTGGTTGTAGGACGAACAGGTTCCTCCCTGTACATTTTGCCCTGCTCGCCATCTCGGAGTAGCGCCTCAAAAACTTGAAGGCAAGTTCACCCGTAACTCGACATTGTTCCGGCTGAAGCCACAAACTAGAGCGGTAAAGAAACCTGCTGCATGCTTGAATTGCTTCACATGCTTCAGCTGCCAATTGAAGCAACGGCTCATCGTGGAAAGTTTCATGTTGAAACCGATGTTCACAGAATTCCATCAAAACAGTGCTAAGATCACCTTTGTGCCAAGTCCCGCAGGGAAAGAGAGATGTTTTGTCCCAACCGATCATTTCCTTTGAAATCTTGGAGACATATCCTCTTCGAGAATGTTGATGGCACCAATTTCTGAATTTGACACTCAATGCAGCGAAACGTTCGTCTATTGTTCCTTCAGGTTCTTGTTCACTGAAAAGTGCCAGTACACTTCCAAGGTATTGTTTGCATACTCCAAGATGCATGGTGTGAAACCAGTCAAAGCACCACAGGGCCTCAGCCTTCCCTGGCTCTTGTAACAAATGATACGCAAACGGGTTTGGGGTTGCAAATGCGGATTCCGTGAACTCAGTAGCAAGCCAATCTGGCCTGCGGGTCGCCAACTGCTCGAACTCAATGCCTGATTGAGTTGCCCGGCACAGGTGACATATGCCACTTGGAGCTTTTTTCACATTCAGTTTTTTTTGAATGCTGTTGAATGAACGTGTGAACACACCGCTTTTGTGCAAAAATGGCCAGTCTCCGATGATTCCAATCACAACGCCCCAATAACGAACACCATCAGGGCTTGCCACCCCCGTTTCCCACATGAAACGGGCATCCCGTGCAACCTCAGTCATGAAGCAATCCCATTTGCTGCTGTTTTGATCAGAATAATCTTTTTTTCTAAGCGTTGCCAACAGGAATCTGTTTGTGAAGGTATGGCCTGAAAAATTACATTCCATCTTTGTCCAGGTCCTCTTTTTGCCTGTTTGCTTTCCAAATCCAAACCCCAGCGGACTGTGCATGCTCAATACAAAGTGAGCAGTGTGACGCCGCCCACGACCTTCGTCTCCATGGATCTGTAAAGGTATGCACCGTTCTAAACAAAGAAGTCCATCTGTTTCGCGTTGAAAAATTTCATGGTTAGGACAAACTTCGCGGAAATTCCGCCAAAAGGCGGCCATGATAGCCTTTTCCCGAACATCATGTCTCTGGCGCAGTCCATGTAAGATGTGTAAACATGAGTTCTTGAGGAAGAAGTCAAACCAAGATTGCATTCGTAAGATTGGAATACCAGGCTCATTTTCCAGGTGGGATTTCTCTATGTCCAAAGATAATTGAAATCGCTTGACCAGGACTCTTTGGGAATCCCTTTCTGGATTTGATATACCACAATGTGCAACATCCAATAGACCTCCACATTTCTCAGCGGCCCGTTGGCCAATATCAGATACAAAGTCACGGGCCGCAGCGATAGCAGAGGTGCATGAGGCCTAGGTGGGCAACATGTCAGGCGAAGTATGGTTATATGATAGTTATTATTCCAAGGGTTTCACTTGTAGGAAATGGAGTTGACTCATAATGTGTCGTATTTCACGCTTTAACATATGCATACGGACTTTGATTGTCAGGAGGCACGACCGAAGAATCATGCATGCGCGCGCATTTTTCACTGTTTGAGCCAGTTTCAACTGCAAGTGTGAAAAGCACACTACTAATTTTCTTGACTTTAGAGCCCAAGATTCAATCACTTTGCACATGATCTAACCCGTGTTGTCTCGGGCGCTGGTGGGTACTTGAAAGACCTATATACAATATAGGTGCTGCACCTGTGCTGATCTGAGGATTGCAGCTGCGATGGCACCATCACACTGTCGCCGCCAGCCCGGATGTTTTTGCATCCAGGCCTACCTGAGGAAAGTGATGGGCTGATCAAGGGGAAGCTGAGTAGTGAAGAAAAAACACATACAAAAGAAAGAAAATGCATAACATATATATAGCATACATGCATATAATATCACAAACGACTTTCTTCAATTCAATCAAAGTGCCGCCATAGAGTTCAATCAGCATTGCTTCCAGCATTGCCGGGCCAGAAACTTCTGTACATTCGTAGAGTACCAACAACTTTGACCACTTGTGGGCTTTGTCCAACTTGTACCCATAGAGCTTATTCTCCCAACGCCACCGAGGGTTGTGAGTGTACCCGAATTTGAATATCAAAGGTGCGTGTTTTGCAAACAGGGCTGTGACCACACGCTTCGCATGTTGTAATACTTTTCCTGCTGGAACACCAATTGGGGGAATCTGATACTCAAGATAATCACAACCTGTGACGACAGCGGAATCTCCTGAGTTGGTTGATGACAGTGATGTACCCAGCAATCCCGATGCCCTTGTAGAGTCTGACATGTCCACAGCAGTCATGACCTGGTCACTCTTGCTGTCGTCATCAACCTCATGTTCAGGTTGAGAGCTGCATTGGCTTGTGCTCCTTGGCCATGGATATGGTCTCAGGCTGTCCTGAGAAACGACATGGGGAACTTCAAGTGAAATGAATGAAATGAAATCAAATCAAATCGAGGTGGGATACGGGTGTTCATATGAATCCATTGTAGACAAAGTGCGGTCATTTTAAAATAGAACGGATGTAATATCGTTTATACTATAACATGTCATTTTATTACAGTGAAAAGGGGTGATAGCTCAAAAGCAAGTGGAAGCCAAGTGTCCGAACGATGACACGTCAGGAGTTCCCAGAGCTCATCATAGGGATTCTCATCGCTCATCTATAAGATTAAAAATGGAACCCGAAACATATTTCATATCGCTACATTTTCGAATGATCGATTGCGAAGCTTGAACCAAAGTAAGTGGAAGGCGTCTCAGGTATTTCAGTATAGGGTCAACGGAAAGAGCTTTCAAGACATGTGCCACGTCACCCTTTAGGGTTTGAGCTCCGAACACCATTGCCTATCCTCTCGGCAAATCCTCGCACTGTGTTGCTTGGCTTAGGACCTGGCAATGCGTTCACAGTCATTGGGGGAAAAAATATTGCGCCCCCTAATGGGTAGAAGGGTTCAAGGAATCACTGTTCTTTCTTGCGTATAAGGATGTTCTTTTCTGAACATCATATGCTGCATGTGTTGGGATTGAGGTCGATTGATCAATGTAAAGCCACAAGTATTACGCAGCGACTGGTCACTTTTCAATCTTTGCATCCTTGTTGCATCCAGCAAAGAATTGATTGTAGCGACTGGTGCAACCAGCAAATCTACCCCGCAGATTGACAAGGCATCTACCGTGTTCAATGCCTCTTGAGCGACATAGAAGTTTCTTGGGTTGCAACATGCTGCACGTATGGGTTTAAAATTTAAAGTTTAAAATAATTCACATATGAAATATATGAACCGTAGAGTTTCACGATTTAAAAAGTATCAGGGCAACACGTGGCCTTGTAGCTTAAAGTAAGCTGACTTCTCGTGAAACGGCTTGGAGCCTCTGGGAACTGTTGCCATTTTGGCACCTACTGAGTTTTCTTGCTCTTGCGAGGACGTTTGTGTCCGTTTGTATCAGCTTCACATGCCTCGGCGGTTCGTTTTGAACCTTTGGGTTCCTTCTCCTTCTCCTTTTTCTCCTTCTTGTCCTTTTTGTTCTTTGCATCTTTGGGTTCCTTTGAATCCCCGCCCGTCCTACGATTGGGCTCAGGCTGCCCCATCTTCTCGAAGTACTTCTTGTGACTCCTGCGGCGTGGCTACATTGCAGGTGGTAGACGGTTGTTGGGCATTCCAAAAAACACTCATCAAGTTGATGGTGGGGTAAAATGTCTCACATTCGTGCATCAAATTGAATGTGTATATGCAAGCATGGTCACATGTCAGTGTCTATGACACTTGTCCACACTGAATTGAATCGCTCCTGGTCTTCAATTCTGCTGCGGCTGCCCTGGAACACCTGAGCGAAACTTGTAACATGAGAGGTTTGGAAATCATACAGGGTTTGGTTGATAAAATTGGGGGTAGTGAAACCCGTGTATAAGCTCCAGTTTATATGCTTGATACAGTTGAAACAAATTATTTTGTATTCTATGGGTGATCAGAAGGCGAACCTGGAATGGTGTAAGCCTGGGGCACCCCACGCCAAGGTCGCTGTCTTCATTGCTTCTTCTGCATTTTTGTAAAACCTGATTTCTCCCATGAATGGTTTAGAATTGTAAAACATATCATGAAACCTCAAATATCAAAAGGAACAACATTATTAGAGGTCGGTATAATCTATATGCTTGATTGGTCTATATCCAAGCATCTATGACAGGCCCACCAAGCAGCTATATACGAGCAAGTAACTCCTCAGTGAAGAAGCCGTTGGCTTCTCCTTTCGACCACACCTCCTGGCATTTGTCGAACTCCTGGTCCATGTGACCAATCTCCTTCGTGATCATCTCAACTGACCTAGGCAAATCCATTTGGAGATGAGCTAGATACGGACCCATGGGGCTGACGGTTGAGCTTTATCACATTGCGTATATATCTTGGTTTGCAACTCAACTGCAACATGAGTTGATGGCTCTAAGGGAAACACTTACGGGCCTGTTCATCATCATATTTGGTGTTCAACTCTTTCACAAGTTGACGAAGTTTCCCGCTTTTCTGCATCAAGCTGTCCTTGAACTTCTTGAACCGATCTCTGGTCTAGCAGGGGAGGGAGTTGGAACCCTAGGAATGCGATGGCATTTGCAAATTTGGATGCGGGATGTGTCAAAACACTGGAATGGAACCTGCTTAAAACATAAGTGATAAAGGCAAAGCAGTCCAACGATTGAACATGCAACTGTGCTGAACCTGTCCATACTTGGACTCGGCAGTGGCTTGGCTACCGAGTTTGTCGGCATCATTCTTGCGGTCGACCAAAGCTTTGACCCCTGAGAACTTAGTTCCACCAAGCTCAAAGGTTGGGTCTGAATCTGCCTCAGGGAAGATGCATAAAAGCATGAACACCAAAAATTGCCCCAAAGTGATATGATTAGACCATAGGTTATAAATTAATATAGCATTTTTCTGATGTATACACACCTGATTTCAACAAGAACTATAAAAAGGTCCGAAGAGTACACCACTATGTTTGATTGGTTTAAAATCAAGCCTGGGACGTCTTTTGATGGCGTTCCTCGAACGAATGAGTTTCAGAGCGCTCTCCTGACTCCTTGACGATGATCCAAAATTCTTCAATTCCGTCATACTGATTGTGCCTGCGCACAAGGCAGTTGAGAAACTTTGGGCGATGGTCAGCTTCATAGGGATTAAATGAAATTATTTGCAAATATATATACTTATATATATATATCGAACAGCATATGGGTGTTCATTGACTGCAGCCCCGGGATCCCACAACAACTTCAGAGTCAAATATCATCCTGAACTGAGGTGAAAAGACACAAGGCCTGTAGTGCGAGGGTCCCAAGGACTGGCAGCGAGACTTGGCACCATCTATACGGGCCCTTGGAGTGGGATTGCTGAGATTGGACGTGGGAGTGTTGTGCCAACGAAATTGACATGAGTATATATATTATATATGTCATATGTTCTAGCTCGATATTAATAAAAGCAAGTAACTTATTCCAGTGAAGCTCGGTTCGCATTTCTTCTTCTGTGTGCCAGCCTTCGTTGATCAACATCTTTACCTTCTGTTTGCGAGACACCACCACTGTCAGTTCATTGACAAATTTGTCCTGGCCACATGCATGAAGACATAAGAAATAAACTTGAAACTTAACACTACAAGACGGCCGGATTGAATTATACATGCAAAGTGTCAAGAGTCAAGAGGTTCATCATGTCTGTGACAGGTCCTTATCAAAGTTGCACTTGGCAAGCATGTCCGCTATGTCGTTCTTGTTACCCGTGTTCCATTGGGTCTTGACAACTTCTGGGGCCTCTCTGTGGGATCGTTTTGTTTTCGGTTTCAACCACCGCATCAACTGTGCACGGGCGGCAGCCCTAAGTCGAGCCTGTCGGAGCTGGTGGGGTTGGAGCCGACATCTAAACTCCATATATATGCAAACAATTGGCATACAGATCGATGCAAAAAAAAGTGGCGTACAAATTTTACCAGTAAATCTATCAGTGATGCACAAAACATACTGCGTAAGATGGCCTTCCGCTGTGACACACCCAGCTCTTGAACTGGGACAGCAGGTTCCTTTTCCCCGGGAAGTACACTTGGTTTCTCAGGCTCTGTTGGAGCAGGCATCAAAGTAGCAGGATCTTTTGAACCATCATCATTGGAATTCCCATCACCAGGAGTTGCTTCCACGCTAGCAGGGGCTGAAGTATTTCGAACCGGCGTGGCCACTGGCGCCACTGGAGTAAGTTCTTGCTGGCATGTAGCAGCCTGAGCCAACTAGATCTTGTATGTTGAAAAGTGAATTTGAACACCAATTCAAATTACAAATATATAGATGGCATCATACCATACCCTTTTCAAATTTGATAAGTTTCTCCATAAACCTGATGCGCTCCAAACACTACCAAAACGCCTCGGCTTTCATGCCTTGGAGCTCGGCATCCGAGGCCTTAGAACAAGACTGGGCTAGTTGGCAGATTGCACCCAAAGGGTAAATGTATGTAGCTTCAGAATCATATGGGGAAAAAACCACTCCATATAACTAACAGTATATATATAGCCATGCAGGCAACAAACGCAATAAACATCACATTTTTTTTTATATAGTTCGAAATTAGCAAATGTGCACCTATAGATGCATGATTTAACATATAAGCTGTATGTTTCACATGTGCATTGATTCCACCCATTCATCCAAGGACTGCGCTGGCAGTGTCTCTGCTTCTGCAATCACGACGTCTGGACTCTCGGCCTTAAGGTGATATGGGTGTGATTGGCTTATTAAGGGGTGGCATGTAGCACCTGAGATTCTGACCGGGGTAGTCGCTTCAGACTGGGAACAGTGTAACTCCAAGACTTGCATTTGGCCGTCAATTTCCTGCGGCCCAAACAGGTTGTTTTGAATTGTAACTGAAATTTTGTTAGCGCAAATGTCTGGAATCCAGCTGGGAACACAGAAACAAATCGAATGTCACCATCCTATATAGAGTATCATGGGGATTAGCTGGGGCGAAGACAGTCCTGCAACTCGCGTAACAATGCTGCCTCTTCAGCAGCACA
The DNA here is from genome assembly GCA_947184155.2 of Cladocopium goreaui. NCBI lineage: Eukaryota > Dinophyceae > Suessiales > Symbiodiniaceae > Cladocopium > Cladocopium goreaui. The sequence continues at coordinate 244,480 of CAMXCT020006778.1, read as the reverse complement.
GTCCATGAATTGCACCCCATCTTGAAGGGTGGCACAACTGGTGCCAAGTGACATGGCTGAGCCCTCCATGTTCACCCCAACTGCTCAGTCAGGTTTCGTTCCACCCAAAACACCTTAAGCCAATGGACAGTGGCACAATTTTTTCTTAAAGCGATGCGACAAGAGCCATTGTGCCAATATCAGTGTTCAAAGTTCAACATCCAACACTACCATTACGATTCAAAATGACTGACTTGCAACATGTTTTTTTTGGTATCGACCCTTGAAAGAAATTCGATCAGATGCTTGTTCGCTAAGCTTCGCGAACGGATAAGATTCGAATTGGGACGCAGAAGGAATGCCATCTGCGCCATCGAATTTATGTTGGCACTGCAAGAAACTGCCAAAAAAGGCCTCTATGAAAATGGTGGAAACCCATAAAAAAAAGTATGGGTTTGTACGGGTAATTTATGGGTTACGTACGGGTAAGGCAAACCCGGGGTTTTACCTGAAACCCGAGGTATACCAGCCAAATGTATGGGTTTGTACGGGTAAAGTATGGGTTTCGTACGGGTTACGTACGGGTTAAATCCAAACCCTTTCTTTTTTCAAAAAAATCAACTAATGTTGTGAAGATTGCGAAATGTTTGTACGGTTTACCATAGCTTTTGGGTGACCACCTGGATTTCTAGGCCTCAGATCACTGAATCCAATTTGTCAGGAATTAAGTGCTGCCATTCCGCAGGGATTCTCAATCTCCTGCTTTTCCTAATGTAATTGAAAGTCTCAGCCAAGTGTGCATGTCGCCAAATGGATGGATCTGCACAATCAAGCTGTTGAAACGTGACTACAGCTGGTGGGACATCTTGTGGTGCCTCAGGAAACTTTGGGCGAGTGCGCTTCATGTCCTCCAGGAGATCTGCATATTAGCGAGCGAAAGGCATCGGGTAAATCCTGAGTGGGGCAGGAGTGGCAGCCTTCGATAAATTTGATGACAACGAATATGATTTCGTCTTGTGAGTGCTGTTTTCGATCCAGTGGGTTTCCATACTTGTTTCTGGTTACACTGACAAGCATTACACCTGCTAAGTTGTCTTTAAACCAAGGCTTCCTAAAATGACACACGCAGTGGCACATGAACCTTCGAATATACAAGTTGAGAGTCTCAGTGCTCCTCAATTGTTTTGTTCCCTTGTATCGTTTTTTCCCGGACTTATCAACATAATGTTGTGCCGTGACCACTTTGGAAGCCTTGGGTTTCCACCCAGCCAGCTTGCCTTTGTCAATCTTTTTGATGGCCTTGGAATTTCCATATGCATAGTGCCTCTTTGGCGTGTCAGCCTTGTAGTGACCCATCCACCATTTAACGCACTGGACCTAGGTATTGGATGCAACATGTTGAATAGTAGGGGTAACTTCCCAATGCAAATTTTCCACATATTTTTTGGATATGAAACACAATGATATTTATAATTATAAACGATAATGGGTGTTCACCTATCACCATCATACAACGTATAATGGGGCCCTGACAGCTGTAGGTCCTCCGCAATCAAAAACTTGGTTCAGAACATACCTGAACGCTGGGTAGTATTCGGCCAACGATCCAGAGGGCTGCTCAAAAGTCCACAAGCCATCCAGGCATGTGCACAGAAGGATCAGCAGGCCGCTCCTGCTGCGGAAGACAGTTTTGGAATTGTTTCTATAATGTTGTCAACCAATGTCAACCATATATGAAGCATTTCACCTACACATCCCAACACTAAACCCCCATCCTCTCCAGAAGCATATTTCCTGTGAAAACCGAAATGTAATCTTCGAAACCCAGGGATGTACAAGGTGATCTCCGGCTTGTTCCTATGTTCATCTTGCAAAACGATGAACATTTCAACCCGAAGTGGCTCGCGAACTCGCCAGGGATGCCACGAAGCATATATAGAGTTGCTAGCCTTAGATACCCTCAAAGTGATGGAATTGGAACACTTATAAACTGATTTGGGTGATCATTGTTTCAAAAATCAAATAATTTCAGATCTAAAGGAATTAAGATAAGGAACACAAACCCTGAGGCATGGGTCAGGTCCATGAAGTTGGAACGACGATGCTTTGGTGCTATATTGTCAAGTATGTCAAAGCGACCTGACTTAATTCCCACTGATGACATCATACAAGTCAGGTTCCCAACACCCGCGAAGTACTCCAGCCATCCATAGTCCTGACCGGGGCTCCGACGATGTAAAGATATCAATTTCTTAGAACCCAGATCACAGGTCTTTGAAATGTAAGGTCAAAACTGCTATTGTTCTTTTACTTGAGATTCACATTTTTTTACACATCAATCGACCGATGATCATCTTGGTTGTTTCATGTTCTCTCCTGGGTGATCGGGTAAGTCCACAGGATCAAGAGAATGATCAAGACGTACTCCTTCAGCGGCAAAGTTTCGTAAAGCTCAGACCCAAAATGAAGTGTGAGTTTCCAAAAATACATTTTCAATTCAAATCCATGCAGCTCCTTTGGTACCCTTATGCGGTGAAGCCGCCATAGAAAAGTATCCAGATTCCACATGGCTTCACAGGGTGGAAAGCCGATATCACGGATGGAATATGAAATCATAATCCCAATGGTCCCATGTCTGAACCCGTTGTGAATCACATTGAGGTTCACCAGTACATGGCAGTATATAACATGTATGAATTACATCTACATGCATGCAATATAAATAATATATACCATATATGTCACCCAGCAGTCATCAGTTGAGCCCATTGGAACGGCTGCACCATGTTCCGAATTCAGTCACATGCATGGGTTCTACATACTGATTTTATTGGAATCTACTCGAAAATGACCTTCAATGCAAAAACATGTCTGGGGGTACGTTTTTTCTTCAGGGCCTCGACACGAACCTGCCACAGGCCTTTCTGCTTCTTGAGATTTCGCCATTGGCTCAACCTCAAGGACCGGCTTGGATCGAAGAGGGGTGATCAAAATGGATGATGGGAGATATGACGAGGTTGACACAGGGCCTGACAGGTAAAAATATAAGCTATAATTGTTATGCATTAAACATTTTGTTATATCGATTCCAGGGGTGATGTGATGATTGAATTATTTGACCAACCCCGCCCCACTCACTGTATTTTTCTCGTGTCATGAGTCGTCCGTTGCACAGTGGCCATCGAAAGTGCTAGAGCCAAGCGCTAGCCTGGAACTGTTTACATCGAGCTGGTGCCAGTAATTTCCAGTTGATTTTGAAGTCATGAACCTCTAATGCTTGAAGAACATGTCATAAACACTCACCATGAAGATTTAGTTCTAAATTTCAGAGGATTTGATGAGATCAGGTTGTCAACTTCCAGCACCCAGCATTTCGAAGAGGGCTAGGTTGAGATAGCGGCAGCAAAATATCCATCGGACAAAAGGCTTCCCAGTGCCCCGACAAGAAAAACATTTTGAAAACAACTCACAATCACTGATCGATGTAATACGACCCGCTTGGTGGCGAAAAAACATTTCCACTAATTTAAACTGGTACATACTTTCTCTCAGAGTTGGGAAGTGCCACCTGTACACCGCACGTGTGCACACACCAAAAGTCCGTGTGTGACCCCGCAGTTGCAAGATGTTTGTTGGTCACCTTGCTCCCCAACACACGGTTGGACGCTCTAAGGTGTAGGCATCTATACGGTTTATACCTATGTGGCACATGCCTCCCAGATTTTGCACGAAGGCACACAATGGGAATTTCACTTAATTTCACTTAGTCAAAAAAGCATCTACAGCATTCAAAGCCAAGGTCTTGAGTTCCTCATGCATCTCAAGCACGACATGGTTCTCTGTGATACTCTCATCGGGTGATGTCTCCTCGCGAGTGTTGACTTCATCCACAAATCGTGCCTCAAAGCAGCGGTGGATCGAAAAGCTGAGTTCTGGGACTTGTCCTTCAAAACTCTTGCTTTGAACCTACTTTCAAAATGTATTGACAATGGTAATTAACATGTTCAAAATTCAAAGTATAGAATTGACATTTTTAAATATCTACAATTTTCAACTCTCACGAATTGAAGCGCACGTGAAACAATACCACAACTGTGCACATACAAGTTACCAACATCTCTGCAGCTTTGCTTGCCGCTGCGAGCTGGATGTGCTTGGGGCATTCGGAGTTGCTGATGGAAATGACCAAAGTCTTTGTTTTCTTTACGACAATGGAGTCCAACAGCAGGAGTGGCTCTCTTACCATAGACATTCAACCGACATGCTTTGGTTCCTTGCAGTCGACCCCTCATCAACACATATGCATGGTCTTCCTTCATGCCCTTGAACCCATCTATGAAAGAAACGATCTCTTCCAACCTTTTTTCCTCTGAGTGAGGAAGCACATCAGACCACACCGTGTTGGTGCTGGTTTCTCCTGTGGGCTCTGCTGGGGCTGCTGCTGCCTTGCTCTTTCTTGTCTCATGTGCCGTTGATGCTGACCCATCTTCAGCCGGTGCTGCTGCCCTGAACCGTTTTTTTCTAGGCTTGTTGTCATCAGCTGCATCACCACCTTTGAATTTGCTCGTGCGTGCTTGCTTTCTACTCTCGGACTCCTTCTTTGCCTCAACCTCCTTTGTAGCACGTTTCTTGCTTTTGGATTTTTCCTCTGCCTTTGGTTCCTTGTGTTCATTTTTCTCATCGTTTGTATTTGGAAGTGTCTTGGGTGACTTGGTTGCTTTGCTTTTGCTTGCTTGCTCTTGTGCACTTGGATCGCCCAACTCATGCTTGCTGGCTTGTGCATCCCAGTAGGCCGCGCTATCCCATGCCCAAGCATTGTAGTCCCACCCATCGTCTCCCCATCCCTGTGCCCAAGCATCATCGGTCCCCCATGCCGCCCAACCTTCATCTTGCTTTGCTTTGCCATTCCTAGTCTTTGGCTTTTTGTCAACTGCCTTATTGTCTTCATCTATGTGGGTATCTGTCTTGCTGCCACTTGCTCTTGCCTTTACAGGTTGGCTTGCGTCGACTCCCTCATTTTTCTTACCTCTGCCTCTTCCCCTTCCTTTCCCGCCGCGACCCCCCGGGCCACGACCTCGGCCTCTGGTCGACGATGGTTTCTCTTCACCGTCACCCGAGTCCTGTTTCTTTTGCTTCATCTTCAACTGGTCCACCCTTGTTGTGAGAGCTTTGGGCGGTTCCTGAAGCCAACAAAAAGACACAATGTTTTTTTTGCTTGGACGTCTCTACTGTATGTAGGTGACCCCCCCAAACAGTCGATCATATTAATGTAAGCTTGACAAAAACTTCCCAGTGCAACGCATGTATGCGTGTCCTTGGCAATATACCATGTGTATATATATATAACAATGCAGTGTGATTTTATATAGATATAATTTCAACAACTGTCCCTGGCCTCATCCTCGGAGTCTGTAAAGTACTGATGGCGTGGATGAACTTGCGCAGGTGTCTTTTGGGAGTGGGGTTTGGGATTGGTTGTTGGCTTCTTGCTTTCCGATTCTTTTTTAGATTCTTTAGTGGGTTCAGTCTCCTCGGTCTTCTTCTCGGGTTCCTCTTGAGGTTTGGTCTTCTCGATCTTCTTTGTGCTTTCCTCTGCATGGGTCTCTGGCTCTTTGGTCTTCTCACTGAGTTCCTGGAGGGGAACAGCCTCAGATTGCAAAGCCTTTTCTGCTGGGTCATTTGTTGTTGTTGTTGTAGCATGAACCACATACCCTTTGTTGTGGTATGTTGCTCGCTTGTCATCTGCTGAACGGTTTGGAGAAACGGAAGAACCTTTGGGCTCCTCAGGGGTTGGTAGCTCAGTCACGTCCTGGACCTGTGTCTCAACTTGGTCGGGTGAAATTCGGCCTCCATTGGCCCCCACTCCTGCGACAGAAGCGGTTGTAATCGTGATTTCGGTGTTTGATACTTAAGCTTTGGCCATCTTGCACCTTATATGCATGCACATGCCATTGTATCTATGATATCATATCCATACCTGAGCTTTAATTTTACCTTTGTCAGACTTTAGGAAACACGTGCGCCAAACAATTATTTGAGATCACCCAAACCAAAGTCCTCAGCACACAGCGTGAGTTTGAAATATAAGTTGAACATAGTTGAACATATGTCACTCCTGGCAAAGGTTTGTCCTTGGGTGGGTTGGCACCAAGGTTTGCAGAGGAGCGCAGCCTCAAATGCCGTTGTGCAATACATTGCATGCAAACGTGAGGAAAAGTAGACCAGGCACTCATATGATTTTGCCGCTTGATACCCGAGAATCTAAGGAGTAGGAACAAGGTTTCGATATGTAAATGCCATGAATTGGAAATTATATGAAATTATATGCGCATGCCAAAAAACCTAGACAACGCGGCCAACTTTGCTTGGATCTCTTCTCTCTTCTTCTGCAACTCTTGCAAGTCAGTACCTTGGCAGTACACAGGGGCAATTTCGATTTACATTGCTGTATATGTAGAAACACACATCTCAAATAGAAACATCACAGAAACATTATAATTATTCAAATTTGTATATATACCCGTTGAAAAGTAAATGAAAACCACTTTCAATCAAAGATACCAGACCCAGAACTCTTGGGAGACGGTGTGGCTTCCGAAACAACTGGGGTCTTCGGTTTGCCCGATGGCGCTGCATCCCTGTGTGGTGTAATCACATCTTCATGAACCTGTGGCTGACTTGGCTTCTCTACTGATCCTTTTTGAACTTTCTTCTCAACAGCTACCTCCTTAGTCTCCTCTTTCTTTGGGTCACTGGCTAAGGGTACCACCACGCCAGATGCAGAAGGCACCTCTGCGGCGGCCTCGTGAGTATCCGGTGGCTGCGGTGCATCTGCACTTTCAGAGCTTGTCGAGCTTGACGAGCTTTCCTCCTGTAAAAACGAAATGGTTTGATGATCCTTTTAACGATTGATTTTGTGTCACTGGAATATTTTGGTATATAGGATTAAGTTTCGTAAACATCCAAAAAGTGAAAAAATGATGAAACTTTACTTTGAAAGTAAATGTTGTAACAATTTGTCAAAACAATCGTTTCAACCTGGCCGCATGTTCTTAGTCAGCGTATTTTTATTGAAAGCCAACACAGGTATAACGATAGTGAAACTATTGAGGGTCTCCTGCTGAGCCCGCAAAGCCTTACGCTTAGCACTTCGCTCTTCGATCTTTCTGTTGACTGCGTCGACAACTTCCTCTCAGCGAAACAGCGGATAGCCACTTTCTTGGAATCGTTGAACTCTGAGACATCATACGAGGTATCCCCACAAGTGAACAAACATTGGTTTCAAGTGTTCTAAGCATTGATGGCTCCAATAGCTCCCATCATCGCACAGCCCCTTGTGACATTCGAAAATCCCACCTGGAGATTGGGGTCCAAAGCCAGGCAAAGCTGTTGGAAGTCAGGGTCCTTGGAAGCGCACGCTCACATACATTTCATTTTACAGAATCCCATGAAGCTATAATTGATATATTTAAATATAAATATATCCTATAATCACCATTGTACTATATATATATATATATACGTTTACAACCCAGAACCTATAAATTTAAAGGGTTTGGGTATAAACCTCGGGCATCTCAATACTTTAGAATAAGCAAGAAAAACATCGCAGCACAAACAACAATGTTGAAAAACAGGTCAAAGGCACTTCAGACACCTCCTCACGCCTCACCTTCATCTTAACAAACCCAAGTAGTTTTCGGATCCTCCAACCATCCCGAGCAATGTTCGGCATGTCCTCCTGGGTCTTTCCCCGCTTGTTCCTCATGTACACAGCCTCGATCTCATCCCTCAAAGACTCCACTCCTGGGAGTGTCCTGTGCTCTGTCAAACTCATCCTGGTAAGCAAGGGATGCAGCACCGGTGTGTTGTTTTTGGCTGTTGGGATGTCATCACAACCATCATCGACGAGTAAATCTTGGGCATCCAAAAGCCGTTCACGAATTTCAGGGTTGTTGTCCCAATCTAAATGTAGATTGGTAAGGTCCAACACTTCATTAGTGGATAGCTTTGGCCGGCCAGGCGGCTTCGCTGCAGCCATTGTGAAAAACACCAATCCCACAGCCGAATGCTTAAGAGCCAAAGTGGCTCTGTAAGGAAACATGTTTCCAATGAGCTCTCTTGCAACAAACTTTCTTAAATGAAGTAGCAGTGACTGTACTGATTTTCCAGATGTATATCCGATAAAACGATATACGTTATAGTTTTACTGGAATGTAAGTTTGTTGAAGAGCTACTGCAGACCACATCCCAACTCCGCTCCAGGACTGGGCTCTGAGCTGGCCAGTTGGCTTGGAACTCGTTGGCATAGCAAGGGCTGGCCATGGCCGGTTGGTTTGCAATCAACTGCACGTAAAAAAAAATGACCTTTCAATGGGAACTCAAATTGCAGAGCCATAGCCACATCTCTTGCTATCAAAGTTGTAGAACTCATGGCAGTGACTCAAATTTCCCGATTGGATCGTGTTTTCTATTGTCCCTTGCACTGCTTGAGGCATTGGTAAATGTTAGTCTGGCAATTTATGTGATTGGGAAATTTTGGGTTAGTCGTTTATGTTGTTCAACGGTGAATTTCACCGCTACCCCTTGTCACAGCTTGATGGAAAAGATCGCAAGCGCCTGGGCTGAAGCATTTGGCAGACACCGGGCTGGAAATGATGGATTTTGCCTGGGTTTTATGGAAACCCGATGTTTCGAAACCAAACCCGATGTTTGAGAGAAGTTGTGACCAAACCCGAGGTTTATACCTAAACCCTTTAAATTTATAGGTTCTAGGTTCTAAAGGTGTATATATTTGAATAATATATAATTTTAAAAAACAAAAACATAATTTGAAATGGGTTTAATATTTATAAATTACGAAATTATTAAAATAATTTTATTATACTATTATTCCCCACCTGCCAGATAAGGATTATTAGATTTTATTAGAGCGCTCTTCCTCCTCTTCCTCGACTAGTTATCCTCTTCTTCTTCGTCCTCCTTTTTGTCTTCTTCCTCGTCCTCCTCGTCCTCCTCGTCCTCCTCGTCCTCCTCGTCCTCCTCGTCCTCCTCGTCCTCCTCCTCGTCCTCCTTTTTGTCCTCCTTCTCGTCCTCCTCCTCGTCCTCCTCTTCGTCCTCCTCCTCGTCCTCCTCCTCGTCCTCCTCTTCGCCTTCTCTTCTAATTTTTCCTCGATTATATTTGTATTAATTTCCACCTATATTTTCGCCTTACTAACTCTTCCCCAAGCTCTTTGCCAACTTCCCAGCTCAGTGTGCACCGCTGGACCTCAACTTGGGAGCTGCCCAGCTTAATATACACCGCTGGATCTCAACCGGGGACCTGCCCAGCTCAGTATACACCGCTGGACCTCAACCGGGGACCTTCCCAGTTCAGTGTGTACCGCTGGACCTCAACCTGGGACCTGCCCAGCTCAGTGTACACCGCTGGACCTCAACCCGGGACCTGCCCAGCTCAGTGTGCACCGCTGGACCTTAACGGCCAGAAAATATGCCAGATAAAATATTAAATAGAATGCTAGAAAATATGCCAGAAAATATGTCAAATAAAATGTCAGATAGAATATCAGAAGATATACCAGATAGAATGCTAGAAGATATGCCAGATAAAATACCAGATAGAATGCTAGAAGATATGCCAGATAGAATACCAAAAAATTTGCTAGATAGAATATCAGAAGATATGCCAAAAGATATGCCAGAACGAATGCCAGATAGAATGCCAGAAGATATGTCAAATAGAATACCAGAAGATTTGCCAGTAACAAATCGATAAATGTCATGGTGGGAATCACACGAAAATATTTATTTGAATTAATTAATTTAGATTGAGGAATTTTAGGAATATTTCCTTATCTGTCAGGGATAATTATTAGATTTTATCACAATTATTTTTCTGCCTCCTCCTCCTCCTCTTCCGTTTCCTTTTCTTCCTCCTCCTCCAATTTTTCCTCGATTATATCTGCATCAATTTCCACATCCACATCCGCCTTGCCAATTCTTCGCCAATCTCTTCGTCAATTTCCGCGCGCAGTGGGCATTCCTGGACCTCAACTGCCGGCCTCCGCCTTGCCAACTCTTCGCCAATCTCTTCGCCAACTTCCGCGCGCAGTGGGCACTGCTGGACCTCAACTGCCGGCTTCGGCCTTACCAACTCTTTGCCAATCTCTTCGCTAACTTCTGCGCGCAGTGCGCACTGCTGGACCTCAACTGCCGGCTTCGGCCTTGCCAACTCGTCGCCAATCTCTTCGCTAATTTCCGCGCGCAGTGGGCACTGCTGGACCTGAAGTGCTGGCTTCGGCCTTGCCAATTCGTCGCCAATCTCTTCGCTAATTTCCGCGCGCAGTGGGCACTGCTGGACCTGAAGTGCTGGCTTCGGCCTTGCCAATTCGTCGCCAATCTCTTCGCCAACTTCCGCGCGCAGTGGTCATTACTGGACCTCAACTACCGGCCTCCGCCTTGCCAATTCTTCGCCAATTTCTTCGCCAACTTCCGCGCGCAGTGGGGTCTACTGGACCTCAACTGCCGGCTTCGGCCTTGCCAACTCGTCGCCAATTTCTTCGCCAATTTCCGCGCGCAGTGGGCACCGCTGAACCTCAACTGCCGGCTTCCGATCTGAGTGGGCAAGACTGGACCTCAACTGCAAGGTTCTGAGCGCAGTGGGCGTGGACCTCAATTAGGAATTTTCCGAGCCCAGTGGGCACCGCTGGACCTCAACCTAGGACCTTCCGAGCTTAGCGGGCGCCGCTGCACCTCAACGGCCAGATAGAATGCCCGAAGATATGCCAATTAAAATAAATGTTGATATATTTACCAAAAGATATGCCAGATAAAATGCCAGAAGATATGCCAACTAGAATGAATTTTGATATACCAGATAGAATGCGATAAGGTATGCCAGATAAAATTCAGAAGATTTGCCAGATAGAATGCCAGAAGATTTGTCAGATAGAATATCAGATAGAATATTAGAAGATATATCAGAAGATATGCCAAATAAAATGTCAGATCGAATGTCAAAAAATATGTCAGATAGATTTGCCAACAAATATGCAGGATAAAATATGAGAAAGAAAATTTGCCAAACAAAGGCCTAGAACATAGGGACAAAGAATGCCAGAAAATAATCCAGATAAAATATAAGATCATGTCGAGTAGAATTTAAGTGGATCGCTCGCTTTGTTGGGTCCTGGGTCAAGCAAGCTCAAGTCAAAGCAAGTTGTCTTGTGGAATTGATGATGTATTTGAGTAATTATATATCATATTTATGTTAGTAATTTGTATTGGTTAATAATAATTTACATAGATTTTAATTTGTAATATTTATATAATAATAAGAGCAATTATATAACAATATTTCTAATTGACATGTGTTTCAGCAGGCATGCATGAGGTGGATACTTTATAATTTGTATGGATTAGTAATAGTTTGCTTAGCGTGTACATTATAATATTATTATGACAACGGTTGTATGACAATGTTTTCTAATAATATTTATTTTTTTCGGTTGTGTCATTGATCCTTGCTGGAGGCTAGGCATTGTTGATATCTGTAGTACATATATATTGCTTATATATTTTTTCTGTGACAGGTTTTCTGCAGTCGCTTAGTTGCGGCAATGCTACAGGCATGTGTTCTAGGGTCTGCTTGGGGAATCATAATGCCTCGGTGGTTTTGTTGGATAAAATAAAATATTTCATATTTCTACTTCGATTTCAGAATTAATGGCTATTTATACATCAAAATATGCAGAAATCTTTGTATGTTAAATAAAATAAAATATTTCCATTTCTAATCCAGAAATATTAGTTGTTTGCATATCAAAATATACAAAATTTATTATATATTGATATTATTGATCAAACCATTGATAATATATATATGTGTAGTTAGTATAAATCCATATAAATCCATTATCGGTATTTTGCAGTTAAAATTCGTGGCCGTCTGGTGTGACGAGTTAAGCTAACACGGTGAAATTCACACAACTATTATTTGTAGCGATACTTAATTTAAAAATTATAATTACCGGTATAATAATAACGAAAAATTTTTTGCTGTTTACAAAGGGAACATGCAAAAATCCACATCCCTTTAGTTATATTCGGGAGCTCATTACGGGACAATTAAAAGAAATCGAAAGCATAAAATTACCCGACATATCAATGTACAAAATCCAAAAAAATTACAACAAATATTAAATTATATATATAAAAAAATATATATATATTTACCAAATAAGTAAAAAACCTTATATTTATCAATCGGGGTTTCACAACATATTTATTTTAACATATTTTAATTTAATATCTTTATTTTAAACCCTAAATTATAAATAATAACATCAAATAATATTCAAATATAATAAAACAAACCAATTAATAAAGCTATAAATCAAAAAAAAATATAATAATTTATTTACAAAAAAAAAAATATATAATTTATATTATAAATATATTTAAAAAAAATCAAATAAAATACCAAAATAAATACCAAATAAAATATCAAAAAATATATCAATAACAAAACATATAAATCTCATTAAAAAAACATTCAAAATAAAATATTATTCCAAAATATCAATATAATAATTTAAATTATTAAAATATATTTTATTAATAAAAAATATATATAAAAATATATTAATATTAATTTATATATTATATTATATTAAAAATAATAAATTTCAATTTTATATTATTATTAAAAAAAAATATATATATATAATATAGCCGTCCAAATGCACGCAAAAAATAAAATCATATATTATTTTTTTAAAATATGTTTTTAAAATAATATATTATTATATTTATAAAATAATATAATATATAATTAATATAAATAAATTAAATTAAATTATAATTATATTAAATTTAATTTAACATATTTTTTTTTTATAAATTTTGTAAATTAATTTTTTAAATAAATATATTTATTATTATTATATATATTTAAATTATAATAAAACATATAATAAATATTAATTTTATAATTAATATTTTTTTTATCATAAATTTTATTATAAAAATATATAAAAATAATTTCCAATTTCAAAAAAAAAAACATAAAACATCCATCCATACGTTTTGGCAAATAGCCGCACCCAAATCGCAGAAATGGAAAATGGTGGACCCGGGGGTATAGTTTAATGTTGGGAATCCCATTCATCCAACCTTTATTGCCATTGCTTTGGCGGGTTGAATGCTTGGCTTTGATCCGGTGTCGACACACTGTGAGATGTGGACACCTTTAGTGGCTGTGGTCGCACCACTCAGGGTAAACAAGCAACGTACTTGATCAGCATGTCCCTTGCACCACCCAGGACTCCTTGGTTCTTGGAGAACACCAGACTGTTTATCCCCCCCATTTCCCCATGATTACCGTCATGATCAAAGGGAAAGTAAAACGTTGTGGCAACGCACTGCAGGAGTCCATGAACATACCGAACTGTAAACCAACAGAAACTCAACTTGGCCCACATTGTACAATACCACAAGGGGGTATGGTCACGACATGTCGCCACACCCATCTCGGTTTTTTTTCTGTCCCCAGCTGCGGCCATGAAGTATGCAAGGTTCATCAAAAAGCCAACTTGGCTACGGTCAGAGTGAACTGCCAAACTTTCATAGTGGTTTGCCAGTTTCACGGTCAGCAGTGGCACTTGAGCTGTCAAGTCCATGTAGGATCTTCTATGAGCATTCAATTTGATTGAGATATACTGAGATATAGGGATATAATGGGATATATAGGGCATAACACAATGGCCACAACTGGATCCTGATGGCCTTGTTTCATCAAGGTGCGAATTGAATCTGCCATTCCTTGGATCTCTGCAGTTGGCATGTCAAATGATCACCATCCCAAGTCCAAAATAGCCAGAAATGCTGGAAATGTTGGAACAAGGCAACTGGGATCAGATGGCCCCAACATCCGTCTGAAAGCTTTCAACAAGAACCAGATCTCAGACGGAACATGGTCGCTGCCCTTCCCATGGCACCTTCGACCTGAGATCGCCGGGTCCCAGGTGAGCACCAGCTTTCACACAATAGTGGCGGGGGGGGCATTGACTTTAGTTTTTTCCTATAGCCAATCAAACTTCCCAAAATTTCCGATATTCCAACAAAAACAAATGAACCATGGGTTTCTTTTCTAGAGCCTTGCCCAAGTTTCAAGACAGTTGGCCATCTATTCTATTTTGCATGGTTACTGAGGCTTTACTCCATCTACATCATCTATAGCCATATTCATCCATCTTCCATCACCGATAGGACACATTGACACATCTGCACAGTTCGGCCCCAAAGACCACAACGGGCTGTACTTGGGACCTTGGTGCAGTCGAGGTTATAAATGGGTACCTGACCATGATCATTTTCGGGGTATCTCAACTTATGGAGCTTACTACCATATAGTTATATATCCATTGATAACCTGTGGTCATCTACTCACCATTGTTGGATACCTCTTGATTGGTTGAACCCACGCCCTTGAAATCACCTACGTCTCATCCAGCAGCGTTCTCCTCGCTCAATTTTTTGCGAGGGCGGTACAACCCCCCTTGGCCCGCAGTTGGGCACTTCAACTTTGGGCCAAGTCTAGTCATGGGGAATCCCAAGATGTCCGTTGCTGAGGGTTGGTCAAAAGATAGGACCCAAATTCCTATTTGTTTTTCATTTTCCTCCACTAAAACTATATGAGCGATCGGCAAAACCTCAATTGAAAAATGCGATCTTCGGGTCAAAGTTATCGTTTTTGGGAGGTCACTATATCGTTTTACAGTATATCCTGATTGCATCTTTGCATCCCCTGGCAAACTGCGTGCGGAAAGCCTTTTTACACCTCCACTTCAGCGTCTGAAGCATGTTTGACTACCCTGCGCTTTCTTTTGCAGCGCTCCAACTGTATGGTATGCTATGATACCTGTCAATGCAACTGCAAATCACAGTTGCACCATCCTTTCTCAAACTCAGAAACAAGTTTGAATTCAGTTGTTGGAAGATCTGGATGAGCTCTCACAGCGACATGCTCCATGCCTTTCATTCACTCCCCAGCGTCTGGGTAGCAAACCATCACCATGGTCCAATGCTTTTGCCTTGGCTATCTTCATCTAGGAGAAAGATCGCCAAACCGGACCTGCAGGTGCAGGTGTGCCGGTGTGCCCGAGATGAACCAGGATTGACTAAAGCAATGGAGCGCCGCAAAAGAATATGCATAGCAGCGAAAAGATCGCAATAAGTAAGTGATAATATTCAACGGCAAAGAATCATCTCAAGAATCTTTTCGCATCTGGGCCACCCATCAGCGAAGGACATTTTGTCAAGAAATGGTTATCGTTTAGTTATCGTTTTCGTTATCGTTCAAAGAGGGAAACATTTTTGGAAAATGGCATGAACCAAGGAATGATGGAAAGGAGGCCTGTTGTCATCGTCAATGCTTGCATGAAAGCGGGAAAATACAAAACGCTCATCCGGAAGGCTTGAACAATGGCGAGACAAAAAGAGCATCCAAATCCAGCTAGTTACCACATACTGTAGCAATACGTGCTTGGATACAAAACTGTTTGCAATAATCAGAAATAAAGAATTGGCCAGGATCAAGAGTGTCAGCATACTTTTGCACATCTTCCGTTGTGTGAGCTTACCCCACAACTGAGAGCCTAGATGATCTAGATGCTTCTAGAACAGGTGTCCACCATCATGTCATGTACACCACCCCTTCACTTCCCACAATGCTTTTACATATGATATGATTCCCACGTTATCGTTTTTGGGTCCCACGTTATCGTTTTTGGGAGTTCACTATATCGTTTTACATATCAAGATGCATATTTTTACATGAAAGATCGCTCGAATACATACCTCCTACACGGAGAGTTTAGCCTCTTGCTCATATGGAAAAAAACAAAACTGCCACTTTCTGGTATATGTCCCTATGCTGAGAAACATCCCTATGCTGCATGAAAAGTTCCAGGAATTCCTCACCTTAAAACTTTCACCGAGACCCCTGATCCCCGTCGGCGTTGCGACGGTTCAGGAGACTAGCGTACGCGCGGCATTGCGCCATTTCAACGAGTTCCGTCCAGAGATTTCGCCGGTCGGCAAATGGTGCAAAGATGGGCCCCACAGATACTGTTGGGGTCCCATAATCCCAATCAACCAGGTCAAATGCCAATAGCAATATATAATATACAATAATATAACAACTGGGTACCGGTGATTTTCTCTTTGTTGAATTGTTTTGCTGTTGATTCACCTTCAAACCATGCTTATCAAATGTGTTTTCCAGTTTGATTGGTTACGAGTTTCTGCTGAATTGAGCCCTCCAAAAATCGAGGAAATCGATGCTGCGCAGCTCATCTGCCTTCACCCGAACAAGTGATGGGCACTCTGCACTGCGCAGTTTGGAAGCTCACCTCCCACCAGGCAGTTCCTAAGCCGAAATGAAGCCACCAAGCCACCAGAATTCCCAGGGGGAATGTGATGCCATGGTTCCGGAATGTTCAGGAAGGTTGGTATCTTCATTTGATGGAAATGCATGTAGAGAGTGTATCAATGTATATCATATCAGAAATCAAGCAGAAAACACTTGAAATCGAAAATGTCCTCAAACCCAAAGCTTGGTTTCCCTCCCAAAATAAAACCAGGTGCAACTGAGCTGCTGATAGGCTGGAAAGTCGGAGGCATAGGCCGGACAGCACTTTGGTTTCTGCACAATGCTTTGTGTGATGGCATACCTGTGGATGATTCTGGAAACCTTTCAGAATTCAATCGATGTTCATCCTTTCATACAAATCATGGGTTTGGGGGATCCTCCAGTAGCCTTTTTTCAGACAAACCCCGATGAACATTGTCGCAGCGTCGCACCTTGTCCGGTGCCCCCAAAGAACGGTCCCTTCTGGAAACCCTGGGGTACCATGGTAGCTGTAACTCAGAACTCCTCGTTCTTACTTACTTGGAGCTGGATGGATGGTCAATAGTTACAAGTTGATTCATAACTCCATCTAATGTGTCTCCCATAAACCAGCATAATTTAGCATAATATTTTATTATTGTAGGTTGTTGTAGATGTTGTGGTGAGTAGTGACATAAACCAACAAAAACCAATCCTGGCACTCAAAAACCACAATAGTTTCTATAGTTCCTCCGAGGTGCTCTGCAGATTTGTAACTCCCCAGATGTGTTCCAAGACTCGTCTCCTTAATATCCCAAGTCCAAACAAAGAGCGCACCACTTCTGGAGAACCGGGTCTCAACGCTACGTTCCTGGGAGTTGGACATGGTCGTCTCCCAGCTTTTTGTCAGCTGCTTGGTATAGTGCAGCCCTAGGGCTCCCTGCAGCTCGTTGTCGTTGCCCACAGTGCCACCCAGATCGATGCCAGCCTCCGTCATGACGCTGGCACCCTGCATCTGGCTGTTTTCTTGGCCCTGGCTGAGGATGCTCCTTGACTGAGAAGGAAAACTTTTGGGGAAGAAAAGTTACATGCATATACCATAAGGTCAGGTGCAAAACACTACCAGGTTTCGCAGCATTGACCTTAACTTTGTAGAATGAATGAGAAACAATTGCCTTATTCTATCTTATTTTGTTCAAGTGTCGCGCTCCCTCTCATCACCATGCTGACGTATTCCCAGTGGCCAGTCAGGTTTGTCTCAATGCCCTTCCCCTGGGCGCGGAATTTCAGCTCTTTTGCTATCCACATTGAGGTGTTCAACGCGGTGCTGTCGCACAACACGTTCCACGTAGCCCTCCGTGGTGGCAAAGCGTGTGGCGGCCCGGGAGCGACATTCACCTCCGCGAGGGGCTGCCCAGAGGGATGAGTGACAAAGAGCTTGGCGATCTTCTTCCCATCTGAATGATTGGAATAGAGGAAGTGCCATTCACCATAGAGCGAAGTCGAATGTCCAGTGAGTCCATTGTAGTACAAATAGGTATGATGCCACTCTGCTGGTTGGAACCAGTCCTGCAACTGGTTGATGGGAGTGAAGAACCAGGGTGTTTGACTGCCTGGTGCCGAAGGTGCTGGGTGTGCCTCTTCGGATTTGTAAAATGCACGGCCATCCGCCTGAAGGCCGAGCAGGTGCTGAAAATCTGCAAGTTTGGGGATAGTGACAGGCCTGGGTGATCCCAGTTTCTAACATCCCAGTTTAACTACTCTATATCTATTTATGTTTAACTTGTTCACATTCCAATGTGTTGCGGCAAAAAACACCTGTGCGTTCAGAACATGTACCGGTTTCCGCTTAAACGCGAGGCAAATGGTTCAAATTCTAAAAGCTAAACCCAGTCATCATCATTGCTCGTATTCCATAGTATCATAACGATCATCATTTTTGTCAGTAGCTACCTTTTGACATCTGACATATTATATCAGATTATATATATATATATTATATACACAGTATCATGATATGATATGAATTGATATGATACATCATGATACTTGACATCAATCCTACATCCTGACATTGAAACTCTCTCACTGTGCAATTCCTGGAATTGTGACCGCCTTCCCCTGGTAGGTGTAGTTCCCATTCAGCAGTCGGTGATAGCCACTGAGTCCACAGTCCACGCCCGACACGCGGAGTTTCAACGGAACAGGGCCATGGCTCGTGTTGATCTCGTGCAGATCGATGACCTCTGCCAGAACTGGTGGCGACAAGCCATGAGAACTATCTAAGATGAATGGGATCTTCATGGTGATTTCTTTGGGAGTTCATTGGATTTTATGCTGGTGTTCTAGGTTGTTGTGGTGATGTTCCTGGACTTTACGGCATTTTTTCCTGGGAATTGCCATCCCCCAATCAACATAGACCCTGAAAAATTGCACAAGAGGAAATTAGCCTGTGTTAGGTGGAGGGTATGTGGTTTGATGAGAGAAAACTGGAAATTGAATGAAATTTATCTGGAATGATCTGATTGAAGCAATTCACAAGATTGCAACTCAACTCAACATACTTTTTTGCCACCAGAATCCAACACATAAACGACAAAATTATCCAATAGCAAGCCCACGCGAGACGCAAAGTTCCAAAAACAAGCAGAGTTTGTTCATCTGTGGAGACGGATGGTGAGATCATGAGGGCTGGAGACTGTAGGTACCTCGAAGCTTTGCCTGGAATTGTCCAGAATTTGCCAGAAAATCTGAAGCAAAGTTTGGACATTTGGGGGCACTATGCAACTGCGAGGAGCACTATTTGGGAACCTGGGTTTTTGCTCACTGGTTTGGTGACAACGTGGGGTTTGGAGGTGGAAGTGCGGGCATCGATAGCCAGCAATGGAATTGAATGATATGACCTAAACAGTATGCTGCTCTATAATCCGACCTGGCAATGGAAAGGCCGCCATTTATTGATGTCAATCTGTTTCCTAGAGATTTTCTAGCACCATCCTCGTTTTCGTGCCTGATTGGTCCAAGACACAGCTTCAGATTCCACAGGTTCCACTGTGTGCGGCCAACACATCGCCACCAGAAGCATCAGCAGCAGCATTCCCAGC
The DNA here is from genome assembly GCA_947184155.2 of Cladocopium goreaui. Taxonomy (NCBI): domain Eukaryota; class Dinophyceae; order Suessiales; family Symbiodiniaceae; genus Cladocopium; species Cladocopium goreaui. The sequence continues at coordinate 225,007 of CAMXCT020006778.1, read as the reverse complement.
GCAGCCGACAGCAGCCACCAGCCCCTCATCGTTGCCATCCCTTTGGACGAACGATGTTGTGGGGAAGTCACCCGGACCAAGCGCGAATCCTCGGGGTCATGCCCCGGCGCCAAGTTGTAGCTTTGCGCCATCACATGTGGGTGGCCCCGGTCCCCGGTCGCCAGAGGGCAAAAAACTGCGGTGAAAAGTCTCAGACTTCACGAAGTGGCGCGAATGGTGATAAAGAATCGAGTCCTGTTGGTACTTTGGCACCCTGCGTGGAATTATATATGAATGGAAGGCAGGTAAGTTAGGTCCGCACCAGAAATGTCTTCACAATTGCAGTCGAGTTGGCCGACTCGGATACTATGTATTCTTACGCTGCTTTTGACATGTTGAAGCTGAGTGTAGAGTACGTCGGAACTTTGCAGCCTCAAACGCACCGTTTTTATCCGTTTTTCGAACTGCTTGCCCACCCCATTCCCGCCACAGAAACTGCGTGCCGGGCAAGAGCATCCTTGAAGGAGAGGTCATAAACCTAGAATCGGGGAATGGAAAACTGCTCACAGGCGATTTTTGGCAGGAGGGGCGAAGGATGCAGCCTGTGCTGTTGAGTATCAACGGCCCTTCAAAAAATCGGGGTGGTGTCGTGTTACTGATTGAAGCCTTAATATGAATCTCATCTCAACCCAATTTGCGCTTTGGATGTTTCGTTGCCAACTGATCAGCTCAGCCAATGCTGTGTCTCCCGGCGGATCAGCCCATCAGCAATTGACAGATCCAACTTTTGTGGTTGAACCCTGCCATTATGATTTCTGAAACTTGAAACCAACAGATTGATACAGATTGCACTTTCCTATGGAAAAAACACATTCTAAAAAGCGGATCTGGCTGGATTTAAATGATTTGATGTCGGAGATCAAGGGGTATACACAAAAAACCGGCATATCTTGTTGGTCAGTGTATTCCCATGTTGGTCATAGTCATACCATCTCTTTTTGGGCAATACCTTGGTTCCCCGTAACCTGTCAACCTGTCAACCTGTCGCCATTGCGGCAACAGGTAACCGCCTTTTCGGTGTGACCGGAACAGAAATCAAAGTGAAAACACACTTGGCTATTCCCAAGCGATACACTTCACTCTAGACTAGAACATGGAAGCTCTTTAAGTGGTTTCACATATTTTTGATGTCGGCCGAGCAAAATCTGGTAACATGATAAACCCTGGCTGAAAAAGAGCAAAAGCAGGCAACTGGGAGTGTGTCACATGCCGTAAGATTGTTCGGGTACGTGATGAACTCATGAACTCACGAAAGAGTTGATGCATTTGACTTGGCAGCCGTCTTTCTATGCCATTTTGCACACCACTTCGCGCAACGAGGTGAAACCGAGGTACAACTGAACCCTGGGAGCTTCGCTCAGTGGTCAGCATTTTGCTGAGCACGTGTCCAGTCGTGTGGGCCTCGAAGCCCTGCAATGGATCCCTGACTTGACCATGTTCTCCGCGCTGTGGCAACTCCTCACAGACAAAGAGAACTGGTTGACCCCTCTCAGCAAATTGTATCCGTCTGAACCGCGCTTGTATCCAAGATGCGGTAGGGTGCCAAGCAATCACTGTTCATGAAAGAACACTATGAAATGGTTCTGACTTGAAAAAAATCCCCTCTGAAGGCTCCCTGAGGCCCACGCGGCCAGGCTTAGCCAGCGGACCTTCCTCCGTGGCATGAGACATGAAGTGAATATTGTAGAGTGATCACCAAAAAGGAAACACACGCATATAAATATAATCGATTTCAGTCCACTTTTGGTATGTCTGAGGTGCGCCTGAAACATTTCAAAACACGAGACGGTTTGGTTTCTCTTGGGTGCATGACCTCCTCGACATTCCGCAAGTTCTTGGTTTGCGCGTTGTAGTGCCTGTGGCAACACCGCCGTGACAGCCCACCTCTTTTGGGCACGAAATCACTCAATCCTTTTCGGTGGCCGGTACCTCCACCATATCTCGATGTGTGGTTCTTTTCTGCACCCCAAACTACTGTACTTTTTCCGGTGTCCATTGGTTCCACGCATCCTCGCTTTAAACACCATTAAAATCCATTAAACATCATTAAAGCACCTTGCCTCCTGTTGGCTGTCCACGGTGCGCTGCAGAACTTTGACTCGCCGTCGTGCTGCATGCAGCTCCATTTCAAGCCTTGCAAGAAACAGTCGATGTCTTTGGTCTCCACTCAGAAGTCGGGTAACTCGGGTTTGTACGCGATGCACACAATGACAAGGATGGGGTGTTAAACATCAAACACTGGATGTACACATGATATAACTTGATATAACCACATGTTACATTCAACAACATGATACAACATGGTAGTATGACCACTCAATGTCCCGGTGTGGCAGTTTCCAAGAGTCTGGGACCTCAATCATTCTTATTCCCGTCACAGGGAATTCAACAAACTGTTGGCTTCACATGCCACGTGCCTGCAGTTTTTTTCAGCCTCAGTCTCCACCTGTCGATGCGATTCATACCAAAGGCGACGGACCAAAAGGGCAGATGACAAGGAAAATCAGGGGAACCGTGTTTTTCTTTCTTATGTTTCCTCTTCTTCTTCTTCTTCTTCTCATTCTTCTTCTTCTTCTTCTTCATTGTATTCTTGTATTCTGTCTTTCTTGATTTCTTTCATATTTTTCTTTCTTTATGTTCTTTCTTTTCTTGTTTTTTTTCTGTCTTTAGTTTGTTTTTTCTATTTCTTTGGGATTCCTATGGCATTCCTATGGGAGTTCCATGATGTTTCTATGATTCTATGGGATTCCTGAAGGAATTCTATGAGATTCTTATGAGATTTCTTTGTGGTTCCTATGATATTTCCATGTTCTATCTATGATCTTTCTATGGGATATCTGTGGGATTCCTGTGGGATTTCCATGATATTTCTATGGTATTTCTATTGGATTCCTATGAAATTTCTATGGGATTCCTATGGGATTTAAAAATGATTTCTATGGTACTTCTATGATATTTCTAGAGGATTCTTTGGGAATTCTGTGGGATTTCCATGAGGTTTCTTTGGAATTTGTATGATGGTTCTATGATATTTCTATGGGATTTCTATTGGATTCCTGTGGGGTTCCCATGGTATGTCTATGATATTTCTCTGGGACTACTATTGGATTTCTATGGGATATCGATGGTATTTCTATGGGATTACTATGGGGTTTCAAAAGGATGTCTATGGGATTTCCATTGGATTCCTATGGGATTTCCATGATGTTTCTATGATATTTCTAGAGGATTTCTATGGGATTTCTGCACGGATGCTATGGGAATTCTATGGTATTCTTATGGGATTTCCACTGGATTCCTATGGGACTTCTATGGTATTTCTATGATGTTTCTATGGGATTTCTTTGGGGTTCCTATGGGATTCCTATGGCATTCCTATGGGAGTTCACTGATGTTTCTATGATATTTCTATGGGATTACTATGGGATTCCTGAAGGAATTCTATGAGATTCTTATGGGATGTCTTTGTGGATCCTATGCTATTTCCATGTTATTTCTATGATCTTTCTATGGGATTTCTGTGGGATTCCTATGGCATATCCATGATATTTCTATGGGATTACTACGGGATGTCAATTGAAAGTAAGTTGAAATCAATTGAACATAAATTCAGACTAAATTGAAATCAATTGAAAATCAATGAAAAGTAAGTTGACATCAATTGAAAATCAATTGAACGTAAATTGAAATCAATTGAAAATCCATTGAAAGTAAGTTGAAATCAATTGAAAACCAATTGAACGTAAAGTGAAAATAAAAATAAATCTATTGAAAGTAAATTGAAACCAATTGAAAGTAAATGGAAATCAATTGAAAGTAACTTGAAATCAATTGAAAGTAAATTGAAATCAATTGAAAGTAAATTGAAATCAATTGAAAATCAATTGAAAGTAAATTGAAATCAATTGAAAGTAAATTGAAATCAATTGAAAATCAATTGAAAGTAAATTGAAAGTAAATTGAAAGTAAATTGAAATCGATTGAAAGTCAATTGACAATTGAAATCAATTGATCACATACTATTCAGCGCCTTGCCTTAAACAAAAATAACACTACAGTGTATCCTAAAATTGTTTGGGGGGGCCCTACATAAGTCAGCGCCCAACATTATACAACACACATAAAAGACTATGTAAAACATTGGTGAACTTTATCTCTTGTCTCACGGTAGAGCACCGTTGGGCGGGCGCCAACAACTTCTTTACAGCTCCGGCGACCGACTCCAAGCCGGGCCTTGTCTGAATGATATCGTGTTAGCGTCAAAGGCACCGCAGATCTGCAAGGGATTGGGGCTGATTTGAGGTACACATGTAGATGATGCGATGCTAAACATGGGATGATGGTGGGATGAGATGGGGCTGCCATTCTGTTGAATTGGCCAAACTGACTGAAAATCCACTACTATAGTAGCAATGCTGAGTCCTCCGCCAAGCGAGAGTGTCTACTATCCTTCGACCCTTGCAAATCGCCCCCAACTTGCAAGAAACCCAGATTCCTCACCGGATTCCTTACCCAGAGTCTTTACCCATGGTGGGACATAATACACACACAAAAAACACTCCACTTAGCGTATAAAATTAAACTGTTAAAACCATACCAAACCGCTGAATGTTAATTATCTTTTCAAGTTGACTTTCCACATCCAGAAGTAAAACACCTTCGTAACAAAACCTGCCGCGACAGGAATTCCCCATGGCCTCGACTGCAGGAGCTCCACCACTTGGTCAAGGCCTTCCAGCAGTTCTTCGGCGCCCATCGCAATGGCGTGCAGCTTGGATGCAACCTGGCATGGCCCAGGTTGGATCATGGATCTCCCAGATCTCCCAGCACAAATTCACGAGTTTATAACATGAAATGTTGATGTGTTATTGATGTTGGTGATTGCGAATCAGGAATGTTATTCCTGAATTTACGAATGATTGGAACATAACATGCAGGAACCGCAGTAAAATAATCATATGGCATAGAAGCATACAATCTGGTTGGTGACTGCAATGCTGTCACGTGTTCCATTTACCATAAAATATAATAAAATATGTATATGTCCTACTGGGTAGGTGGTTGACGTCCGAGTTTTCACTTTGTAAAGTTGTGGCCGTCTTTCACCTCAAGTTCTTTTGCTAGTGTAGTTTTTCTTCCATGGACATTCAATCGGTTGGCTGTGCGATTGCTGGATTGATCTCTGGTTGGTACCTTAAGGGTCTTTTCCCAACTGTCGAAGAGAAGATCCCCTGCAACTGCCATTGCCAGTGTGCACATCACGTTCAGCAAGAGGGCACATCCACCCCGTTCTGGCCTGGAGTGATCTTGGCTTTATTCGTTGGCATCTTGGGTCTGGCTGCCAACTTTGTTTTGGCTGTAAGGTTCACAGTTAGCGACAAGGGTCAAAATCGAGAAGTGGCAATTTCTGTAAAGGGAAAATCCAAAGGGGTTTACAACCCGTCAAGGGCTTTGCAGATCACAGACTAAGTCAGGATGGCGGTGAGTGTGGGCAATGTAGTCTTTTTAGACTACGGAGAACGACCAAGGGTTGTGCATGCCCGTTTGGTGCTGGCCGAAGTTGACAGCAGTACATTCGAGTTCACGATTGCAACGCCAGATTTGGATGTGTATACCGAGATCTTAGATGGTAGCAATCCAGATCTCCAGCACTTTTACTTGGGGGGTCCAGGCGGGGGGCTCCCGAGAGGGGTCCCTGCCAATTGCATCTATGGTTTTGCACCCATGACTGCTATGGAATATTCTAGACTGATGCGAGAGGGAGCAGCGGTAGCATTGGCTGAAAGAACAGCCAGGGGAATGGTTGGTTTACCTCCGGTACTTGGTGTGCCTGTTGCAGCAGCAGCAGCTGCTGGGGCAGCCTTACCTGTAGCTGGAGGTGCAGGGCCAGGACCTTTAGCCGCAGCACCGGTTGAAGTTTGGGTTCTAGGAGAGTGTTGTGGTGGTCGCAAAATTGGTGAGCAAGTAGTACCACCTGCCGGACTTCCTACGCTGGGTGACTATGGGTTGATGAGCATGGTTGATATGGATGGCAATTCAAGAGCAGTTCTGATTAAGAAGATGGCGATTGATCAAATTCCTGCATTCTGCGACGAACGCATCCAGTGTGCCAGGGATGCAACTGCTGTTGACGGGGAAGAGAGATCAGCTGCCGATGACATCAGGACATTATCTATCAAATATACTGCCAGCGGTGCGAGACGAAGGGTTTTCAAAGAGTCCATTGGGGAGCTCATTCAAACGGAGATGGAGGATTTTCCGTATGAGCCAAGGACGTGTTTACCCTATCTGCAGGCCATTGTCAATGTCTCAGAGAGCGCTTACGGGCAACATCTTCAATGGATACAACAGGCGAAGATCCCGGAGGGATCCAGGGCGATCTATGAGGATGAAACCCTGGCGCATATATTAGATGTTGCAGTGTGCTATGATGGATTGGCTGTCTGCAACCTGGCCAGCTTTGAGCTGCTGGTGCGTAGGCGCCAGCTTCTGGCGGAAGCACACAGCTACAGTCCAAACGCCCCCAGTTACGAAGGGGCCGAATACTGGATGGGAAACCGTTTCAAAACTGGAGGCGGTATAGTCATTCCATCGCTTACAGAGCATGTGGCGCGGAGGTTACATGCTGATGCTCAAATCCTCAAAGAGCGTCGCAAGTTGGAGGAAAACAAAGGAAAAGCTAAGGGCAAGCCGTCGAAAGGAGGTCCAAAAGGGGCCCAACAGGCGGCGGAGACCACAGCTTGAGCACTGGCTCAAGGTCCCTTTTTTGACTGCCGGGGGCCTTGACTTTTTCTTAGGTGGTCGCATTTTTGATTTTGTTTGTCTCTCCAAGGGCAACTTCGTTGGTCTGGGCTGGGTAGTGGTGCTGCCGTTATGGTGGGGCATCGGGAGAGTTCCATTTTTCATCCTCCTTCTGACAAGTCAAAGCGGAGACGAGATATCTTTCCTTTGCCTACCATTGCTGATGAATCAGTTTCGAACGCATCGCTGTCCAGGGCAGTTCGGCGTAGACTAGAAGCTCGGAGTTCAGTCAACAAGCGAGTTAATCTGGCTGTAAATTCTTTGAATTCAATGTGGTTTGGTGGATCCTCCAAATATACTAAGTGGGAAGTAAGTAGTCTTTCAGGTCTGCCTGCTTTCAACGTGATGCCATGCAGAACATATTGCAGTGCGTCAAATGCATGGGAGCTCCACTTGAAGCAAGCTGCCAAGGAGCCTTGTGTGCGCTCCGGGCGCCGGGTCAGCATATGAAGATGGTGCTGACATCGGCGTGGGATCCGTTGTCAACATGGAGCTGTCCAAGTTGTCTCTGCCTTCAGGTGGGGTCGCTGGCGTATCCTTGGTTGACAGCTTGGAGGGTACCACCAAGAACATGGTTGAGGACTTTGAAAATTTCATGCTTCAGGATGCTGATGCGTGGACGTTCATTGAGGATGAGTCATGCAAAGTACCCCCATACAATGATCAGCTTCTGTCCGCTAGAAAGGGCTATCTCACTTTTCTTCGCCGTTTGTTTGATGCTGGGGTCTTGGGTCACACTTCAAGATGCCGTGGAAGAGTTGGGGCCTTTTGTGTTTCGAAGAAGTCTAAATTCATTGATGGTGTGGAACATAAAAGACAGCGTTTAGTGCTCGACTGTCGACAGACGAACTTGCAATTCAGAGAGCCACCAATGACGGAGTTGGGGAGTTTGGCATCTTTAGGAAATCTTCAACTTCCAGAGGGAAAGAAACTATATGTTGCAACAGCGGACATTCGTGACTGTTTCTACGCGGTGAATTGTCCTATTGGCATGTCTGATTTCTTTTGCCTCAGAAGTGATATTACACCTGCAGAAGCCATCTTCATTTCCAATGGTGCGTGGAGTATTGAGGACAACATTCCTTTTGTTAGCCCTTGTATCACCGTGTTGCCCATGGGTTTTAGCTGGAGTTTCTATCTTATTCAGGTGTTACACGAACAAGCCGCTATGAAAGCTCTTGGTATACCTCGCTCTTCTTTGATCCTAGAAGGTCAGCCTGCCCCTGATGTGGATGACAAGTCATGTTTGGCTATGCCGTATTGTGACAACGTTCATACTATGAGCACCGATCCTCGTGTCTGCCAGGTTGGATGTGATGACGTCCAAGAGAAGCTCACTTCGATGGGCTTTGATCTGCATGAGGAGACGGAAGCTTCGACATATTGTTGCACTTTGGGGGGGGTCATTGATGGGGACAAAGGGCAAGTGAGAGCAAGCAATCAGCGCTTGTGGCGTATTAGTTTGGCATTTGAATACCTTACTTTTGCTAAAGTTCATCCAGCATTGGCGCAAAAGTTGCTAGGCCATGCCATGACTATCTGTGTTTTAAATAGAGCAGGTATGTCTGTTTTCCGACGTCTATACGATATGGTAGAGCAAGGAGGTGAAGCACGGTATCTCACAGATATTGAACGTGAAGAGTGTTGGAATTTTATTGGTATTATACCCATGTTATTTGCAGATCTGCGGAAGCCGTGGAGTACAACAGTGGTATCGACAGATGCCTCTCCCGAGGGATATGGTATGTGTGAATCGACTCTGACCGCAAAGGAAGTGCGAAGCATGGGGCAGTGGAATGAGCGCTGGCGCTTTCGTCGCTTACCTGCCGCTGAGTGGGCTCCACGAAGACGTGCCTTGGCTCGGGATGTGTTTGGGGATGTCCGAACAGTGATTGGTGATGCAAATACATGGGATGAGTGCCAGCAATATTCTCACAATGATGCTTTTCCTGAAATTCCTCCTCGTTTTCTCTCTCCCTCACGTTGGAAAACCGTTGGTCTTGGCAAATGGGGCAACACTCAGGAGCACATCACACTCAAAGAAGGTAGAGCTTTGGTTTTAGCACTTAGGAGACTTAGCAGAACTAGTCGACATCGAGGGAAGCGTCATTTGGTTTTTCTGGACAACATTGCTTTGGCATTTGCAGTTAGAAAGGGTCGTGCTCATACTTATGATATGCTGAGAGTAATGCAGCAAGTGGGCTCGATATCATTGGCTGCGAATTTGGGCCTTTCTGTCAGATGGGTTCCATCTGAATACAATCCAGCCGATGGCCCCAGCAGAGGGCAGATCCGTCCGGGTGCTTTCTCGAAGGACGGTGGCCCCAGTAGCAATGAAGTCAAGCAGACAGCTTCAGAAGTCTCACAAGCCAGTGCACAAATCCGAATGCCGAACTTTGAGAGCAGATCTGAAGGTTCAGGTCGAGCAGAAGAAGAAAAGTCAGAAGAGTGCAAAGAGAGTGATCGCAGACAAGATGGCACCGCTGCCGGTGAGCAAGAGGCAGAAGCGTACCATACAGGCGGCGATAGTGCCGAAGGATCCAGAGGACAAGATGATTGGGAAGTTGGCGCAATCTCGAAAGGTGACCTTGCTGGAGAGCAAGAGTATTTCCAAAGAGAGCAGAGTCCAATACGGCCTATACCTTCAGAGGTTCAAGGTTTTCTGTCAGGAGAGCGAGGTCCGGTGGCCTATGCCCGACATGGACGCAGACCCACTGATGGCCGATTTCATGGACGTGATGTTCCAGGATGGAAGGTCAGCTCACGAGGGCGAAAAGACTCTTGCCGCTTTGGAATTCGAGTTCGTCCAGCTCAAAGGCCGCATGGTGCGCAGCCGTCGTGCCCTTCGAGGATGGAGACGGGTAATGCCGGCAACCAGCCACCTTCCTCTTCCCAGGATCATGATGCATGGCCTTGCTATGCAACTTCTGGCACAAGGGAAGCGAGACATGGCTCTGATGACTTTGGTAATGTTCAACTTGTACCTGAGGCCTGGAGAAGCAGCAGACCTTTGCAAACGCCATGTGGTAGCGCCAGTGAAGATGGCAGGAAATCAATATGCATGGGTGACTGTGATCATCAGGGACCAGGAACACAAGAAGCCGGACAAGATAGGTGTTTACGACAACAGCTTGCCTTTCGACAAGAGTCAGGATCTTTGGTTGGGCAACCAGCTGCTACAGCATGCCCAGTCAGTGAAGAGCAAAGATGGGAAGCTGTTCAACTTCAAGATGGAGGAGTATCGTCGAGCTTTTGTGAAAGCAGGAGTGGACTTGGGTGTGCCCGGGCTACATCCTTACCAAATGAGACATGGCGGGGCGACCAAGGACCTCACCTCAGGACGTCGCGATTTCAACATGGTGAAGATTCGTGGCCGATGGCGCACAGACCAAAGCGTCCGTCGGTACAGCAAAGTGGGACGAGTTCAACAGCTGTTGAATCAACTGAGTGTGTCAAGCCAAAGGTTCTGCCTCTGGAGCGAGAAGAACATGGAGAAAGTTATGTTGGGCATGACGCCTGCTCGATCCACAGTTGGCTGAACAAAGTTGATATCCTTAATTTGCAAAATCGACCCCATCGTTTTGGGATTGAACTTTTTGCAGGCAGTGGTCGATTGGCCGCTGCAGTTACAGCTGCTGGCATTCCTACTTCTCCAGTTGACACCTGCTTGTTTCCTTCTCACAATGTTTTGGATTTGCACGTCGAGCGAAAGATCATTTCATGGATTCAGCATGGGCGCATTTTATTCCTTTGGGCTGGGATGCCATGCACAACTTTTTCTAGAGCGCGAAAATTGGACAATTTGGGACCCGGACCTTTGCGTACTGATGAGTTTCTTTGGGGATTACCTGACCTTAGTAACGCTGATCGCAAGAAGGTACATGAAGGGAACCTTTTATTGGCTTTTCTTCTACGTGTTCTTAAAGTTTGTGAGCAGTATTCTGTCCCGTATATGGTGGAGAACCCGGCTAGCAGTATGTTGTGGAACATGTCTACGGTGAACCGTTTCTGCTGCAAGTATTCTCCTTTTTACCTCACCCTGGATTATTGTGCCTATGGCGAATCATGGAAAAAGCCGACCAGTATCCTTTACAATTTTATTCACCTTCATCCACTTGCTAAGCGATGTCATGGGAAATACAACCACTGTGAATTCACACACAAGCCCCACGTCGCATTGCAAGGTCATGACCAGAACGGCGTCTTCCTTACTTTGGTGGCGCAACCTTACCCGTGGATGATGGTTCGCGACATTGCTGCACTGATCAGTTCACTTCGTGGCTAAGGGGTCAGTTTCTTTTTGGTGGTACCTTCCGTCAGTGACTGATCACTGGGGATGGTCCAACCAATGTCACCTTTTGAAGTGACATCTACTTTGAAGTACCTTGCTGCTTGGCCTTCAAGCATCTGGCCGCTTAGTGGTGCAAACAAAGTGCTGCGAAGGGTGAGTCATTAAAATATAATATATGACCGTGTAGCAAAAACAAACTAACGTGGGCCTTGTGGTTGATGACGGCAATGCAGTCAATGCGCTTTGGCAGCATGGACCCCTGGCATCTTCTTGCTGACTCAATTCAAAGACTCGACTGGCTTCAACCCGTGCTAAGCCCACCCACCAACAGCTGCACCTGGCAAATATTCGTTGGATAAGGCGTTGGAATAAAGTTGATGTCTTCAAGACCACGGTCAAGCAGCAAAGGATATACCGCCTGTTGGTCACACTGTGGGGCAGCAGGGCAACAAGGTGTTCATTTGTCTATACAATGTTTTTGAAGCAAGGCCAATCCTTGCACATCACTTTCTACGCACCATCCCCATCTTTTGGGGCAGGTCTTCTTAAATCTACCTTCAACTTGTCCCCTGAAAGGCCTTTTCGGGGAAGTTCAGATCTGCCAGCAGCACGGTTGGGAGTGTCTCTCCCTTCACGATCTCCGTAAGGCAGTCCGCAAATTCGCTTCGAGCAGGTCCAAAGGGAGCGCCAGGCACATGCCTAGGGCTCAGCTGGGACTGCCACTAAACCTGGAAATCTTCCTAAAAATAATGATCTCATTGGAATTTCATGGAATTTCCCTAGACATTAAAATCCTTGAAATGTTCATGAACTCATTGGGAAAATTGCTCAGCTCAGGCACGTTGTCACCACACGCAACGACTCCATCCCGAGCTGGAAACGGACTTCTGTCACCACCTGACCGATTGCGACAGAACGATGAAGCCGGTCCATCAAGGATTGCATGGGAGTTCGTTGCAATGCGGATGCGCAATCAACATGTCCAGCTGAACGCCAAACAAACAGTCACCAACAAACATGGATTTCAAAAATCAAAAATAAGGAAACTTTGAATCTGGGCCTTCTTCGAGTTCTCTGAGAAGGCGGCATACTGATGAGCATGCAACACGCTCACTTTGGAATCGAAGACAATCACCTGCAACCAAGCTGGGACACATACAGCATGGAACAATTTAATACAATTGAGATATACCCACCGTTGTCTTACAAAATCTGAAATGACAAGGACTAGTGCACAGAGCACGGTTTCAATGGTTGCACAATAAATAGAAACTGCATAAATTGGTATTAATTGTAGGATTAGAATTGATTAGATAGATTATGTAGATTGTGTGATTATATTGTAGATGCCCACCGGGCATCTTAGATAGTGCACGACTTTGTGCATCTATAGTGGGGAAGGTGCAGGAGGAAATCAGAAGACTCACGATGACTTGCCTCCTGGTTCTTGTCCTGCTCATCCCCACTGCAGATCATCTCAAATTGAAGGCTCTCACCCAGAGCTGCCTTCAGCTCTGCAACTAGCTCCGGCCAGCACTCTTGCAAACATAACATGTGGATATATGTCTTCAGCAACATCTTCTTGATCTTTGCAATGATGATGTTTTCTCTTGTTTCCGCTTCATGCAATGTTGTTATCTGTGAGCCTTTCAATCCTTGCGTGTCTGCATCAATGTACTTGTAGTAGTTCCTATTCAGCACATTCCATGAAGCAACCTTTATGGTACGCTCGCCAAGTGTGAGTTTGGCCGCAATCGGCGGATGGTCAGAGGGAAACTGCCAGAGTTCACCAAGACGTTTGGCCACCGGGAATTCGAAAGATCCCAACTTGCTGATGACCACCGTCTCCACGCAGCTTTCCAACAAGAGCTGAGCTTTACGAAGACCTTCGCAAAGTTTCTTCTCAGTTCCTGACTCCCTTGGTGGTTCCTCTGGGATGTACTTCATGGCATCTCGGATTCGCTCCAATCCATCTTGCGCTGCTTCCTTCTCCGAGCCCTTCTCGCTCTCCAGGCGAGACTGCAAGCTGCGCAAACTCTGGCCTAAGGGCAAGATTCTGTCAACAATGTTGGAGAGAAAACAGCATGCACTCACATGTTATCAAAACTCCAGGATTGATTTTTTACTGCAGCCGAGTGACAAAGTGTAGGAAGGTCCTTGAATGCATGTTCAATCACCCCTCTTTGGCCAGACTTCATCATCTTCACGAGGGTTTCGACATGCGCAGCGATCTGACTTAGCTCGGCAGACCAGTGACGCAGCAGCGGTCGTAGAGCTTCCAGCATATTCGCGTGCCAATCCAAATCGAAACCTCGCTGTGCTAAGTAGGCACTCCTTTCCCAGAGACGCTTCACATATTTCATGGCGTTGGGTTCCTCACTAGAATACTTCTTCAAGTTCATCTCGATTCCCTGCAAAGAGTCTTTCTCTTTCGTGATAGGCTGGATGGGCTTCGATCCTTCAAAGTATCCAGCTCGCAGAACGTTGGTGATCTCGAAGAAACGCTCCGTTGCTTCCGAATCTTCAAAGAGGCGCACCTTCGCAAACATGTCGATCTTGGCTGTCCAAGTTTCGTGACCCTCCTCCAATGCTTTGCTGAGTGTCATAAACACTGGGGTTGCACTGGCACCCCTACACATTTCTTTTTTGCCATCACACAGCTCTTGCTGAGACCATTTCAGCCATTCCTTCTGAACTCCAGGGGCTTTCTCTACGAGATTGCTGCCGGCTTTGAGTCCTCCAAAGAAGACTTGAACCTCTGAATTTCGAGCAGACAAGCCCCAGAATATCTCCTGAATAATACGGCAAAGCGTGGGCAAAGCCTCATCCTTGCTCTTGGCATCTACTACCAAGTATTCTTCCAGATCAACATCACCTGGGAACTGCATGGCTTTAAAGCGAAAGCTGCCAGCAGGGCGCGTGTGTCGTTGGACGGCTGCATGTTCCACAATGGAACGGAGGCCAGGACTTAAGTCAGGAAGAAACCTTTCTTGCAGCAATTCTGAGACTCTGCAGAGAGAGCACGTCAGGTTGCATTGTGAATTCAAGCAAGGATGGCGAGCAAAGCTGCGCTCCCGTTCCAGAGTCTCTTTGCCTGCGACACCTTTCAACCGAAAGAAGAGACTGGGATCTTTTTCAATATCAATTCCAGGATGGAATACCAGGATGTCATTCAGCAACACCCTCTTCACCTCTTGTGCAATGCCACAGTTGGCTTTCTGGTCCTTTCCCCTGACTAAAATTCGCAACAAGCTTTGGTTGCTGGGCGCATTGACTGGAAACATAGATGTGAAGACCGAATGAGTGTCAGAGTGAAGATCGCCTCGATTTCGGAAAACCTGGGGTGGCCCTGGTTTCCAGATCGTCGGTGAATTTTCAAGGTTGATATTGCGATAAATCAGATGTGCCAAGGCCGGAAAGAAATTCGGCGACAGCAAACCAACCACATCCAAATACAAGACTTCATCTGTCTCTCGAATTGCCTCTTCAGCACAGTGTGCTATGGGTAAACAGCTCGGCAGCACAAACTCACCTTGAACAAGTCGTTCACACATCAGGTCGTTCCTGAGCAAGACCTCTTGAAGTAGCTGCTGGCTCGCCTCGTCAAAGTCCTGGTGTTCCACAAAGTAGCGCACGAAGATGGAACTTGAAAAGCAACTTCAAGATGCAAGCGGCCCAGAAAACCTATCTCCTGTGCCATATATCATATATCGTTAGCAGTAGGATTTGCTTACGCATCCGCCTACGCGTTGCTTACGCGGACACAGTCCCAGCTTACGCGGCAACAAATTTGTATGAAACATATATGAAATCTGAGGCCAACCCCGTATAGCTCCCTTACGCCACTGAGGGGTTTGCTTGTGCCAAAGTCCTTATATGTCTGACAGGGTCCCAATCAAAACAATAAGTTTTTTTTTGCGTCGCTTATGTAAAAATGAAGCTGCAAGAATGAAACTTGAAGGGGTCTGTGCGAGGTTTTCGTCAAAAAGAACAGGTTTAAGATCCACATAATTATGTAAGACGTTGGTTTGTTGTGGAAGTGAGTTCTGCAATGGTGGGTTGTTGTTGTAGTGATTCGATCGATAGTGATTTGTTCTGATAGCGCATTGTGCGACCTGAGAGTGAGTTACGCGATTTTGTTGTCAAGGTGAACTGTGAGATGGCGGGGTTTTGCTTGCGAATGTTGGATCAGCTTGTCACTGCCGACCATCACCGTGTGCGAGTACCACTGAGCGCTACCTGTACTGGCAACGCCCCACCTCACCCCACCCCCACTCCACCCATAGAATGCAGCGTGGTTGAGACACAGCCGTGCCATTGTGAATGTCCGTGATACGAAAGTGTTCCTCCTAAACTGCCTTTGATTATCCTTCTGCATGTTGGTATAGGTCAATACGGGTACTTTACACAAAATCGGAGGGATCACTCCAGCAGAAATGAACACTTTTACACCCGGCCTTGTGTATTGCACCTCACGTTTTGGGGGTCCATGGGGCCTTCCAATTGATCCTATTAAACACAATGGCTGAGCTACTGGACTGCTAAGAACCCTTGATGAATCCACCTTGGCAGCATCGCTTCATCTATCAGCGCTTCCTAGTGAGGTCTCTGAATTCTGAATGCCCTCACGTTGCATCACTATGCGGTTTCAGTCCTTCTTCCACACCCCTCTGATCAAGTCCTGTGTTGCAGTGCCGCTGGATCTGAAACGAAGGAGGTCGCTTTCCGAGATGTCCTCAATCTTCCTGATGACCTTGATTTTGTCGTCTTTGTGTTCAAAATTGTGCGCGCCAAAGCAGAGGGCTATCAAGTTTGCCATTGCCACTGCAACTTGCTGTGGGTTCAACATCACAGTTTCTCGAAGCTTTGCTTTGTCGATCCACACGACAATTCCCAATGTACTCAGCAACTTCAGGACCTCCTCCGTGTCCTGATGAGACAAGCCTTGCGGTTGCATTCCTCTGAGTAGTCCCTGAACTGCTTTCAGCTCGAGAAAGTCACACGAAACATCCAAGCTAAGCTCTTCCTCTCTAAGATCATCCTGTTCGTCCTGGCTGTGAAGTCCGATAAATGCACCTGGCGGCAAAATCAGCCAGTCCTTGTCTATGGTCACGCGCAGGTAGTCCTTGATCTTGAACCTTCGCCCGGGCTCGGCACTTGGCGCGACCTTCTTGACATCGACCCTCTCAGCTCTCGCCCTGACCGGGGGGAATGTTTGAAACAACCACCAGAGAGCTTTTTTCTCATGGACATTTGACAACATTGTGTAGTATGGAATGTGTGGCAATGTTACAACTCAGTGATCAATATTCAACCCTTCCGTACAAGGTTTTGCCACGCTTGCGTGGCTGCAGTGCCAGCTTCTACACATAAAGGTTTTCTAAATTGCTTCCACAGGCTTCGGTGAGGACAATTTTGCGACCATGTGCTTCCTCGGCCAGAATTTTACAAAGTCCTGGCATATTTATTCTTATTGATATTGATGCTCCTTCCGCAAAATTCTGGAAAGGAACCCTTCCCCCTTCCCCTGCGTCCCCTGTCGGGTTTCTGTGGCCGTTCGCTAGAGTGGAGTGCTGGCAATTATTTTTAAGATGACCGGAAATGAAAACGACACCCTTTTTGTACTTCATTTCAAGAATACCATGTCAGAACCCCATTCTCAACAACTGCGCCAAATCTAGTGGCAACTTGGTCAGCCGTCTGGCCATGTCAAATTCTCGCCTGAATCCAGACCCCAACCGCGTCAGCAAGTCATGTGCTCGCAGCCACGTCAAGGCAAAGGTCTCCGCCTGCAAACCAACAAATCTTGGCACCACAGATCCGTCCGAGTTCTCAGCCTCCCAAAGGTCACGCGGCGAGACAAACTGTAGGGCCATTCGCTGAAGTTGCATCCGCAAAGGACTGATCCAGGCTTCAAAATTTTCCCCCTTGTTTTCAACTGGAAATAGCCAGGGACACTTGGTGCACTTGCTTCCCAAGTCCGCTGGATGGGGTTGCAGCTGCTCTTTCAAGCGGGGGACTCTGCTTTGCAAGTCCTCCAGGCGCTTTTGTAGCTCCAAACCTGTGACGCATCTATTGCGCGCTCCTGCTTTGGTGCCAATCAGGAGAATAGGAGGACATGCATCCTTCTCAGTGGAAAACCTGGCAATTTTCCAAAGCCAGAAAGACAGGTGCCTCCATTCGTCCTCAAGTTGCCCAGCCAAATCCAAAAACACCAGGTATATCGCTCTTTCTGAAAAATGAAGCTGGTTCAACAGGGCGTACTCTTCTTGTCCCGGGAAGTCCCAGCATTGCAGCCTCACATCCATGCCCGCTTTTTGGGAGCCTAGCTTGGAAAGCATGTCTTCGTCCAAAACAACCGGCCCGCACATCTTGGGTCCAGAAGAAGAGGATATGTCTTCCTGTGGTTGTTCATTGGCATTCGGTCCTTGACTTGCAACAGAGGTGGCATGTTCTTCTGGCTTGTTAAGCCCTTGGGTTGGTTGAGCCGCGGCCGAACTCTCTAGAAGAGCATCTGGTTGATTGGCTTTCGGTCCTTGACTTGCAACAGAGGTGGCATGTTCTGGCTCGTTAAGCCCTTGGGTTGATTGAGCCTGTTCATCGTCTTTCGACCCTGCTTCTGGCTCAATAAGCCCTTGAGGTTCCAACATGTCATCTGGTTGTTCATCAGCATTCTGCGCGGTGAGTGCGTCTGTTTCTGGGCCCTGCGCATGAAGCAACATGTTGTGCAACATTGAAACAATTCACAATGTCAAAATATGAGCCAGCGTCAAAATTGTGTGTTCGGGCTGTATTCGTTAGGGCATATCCTATATGGAAAAAAGTGGCATGGCGTACCCAACTTCCTTTGGCACAGGGAAGGGAAAAACAGAGGAGAGGAAAACAAGAGGAAGAGGGACGAAAAAGGAGGAGGTGAGGCAAGCAAATTACAGAGAAGATGAGGGAAAAACGAAAAGATAAAAATACTGGGTGAAAAAGGGAAAGGAAAGAGTAAGAGGCAGGGAGAGAAAGAGGAAAGGAACATGGAAAAGGACAGGAACAGAAATTGATGAGAGGAAGAGGACAGAAAGAAGTTTCTAGGCACATTGACGACGTGGTGGTCATATTTGCATGCAGAATGGTCTTTTAAGGGTATCATTGGGTTGCGTCTTGTGGCACTGCAACTTCTGAAGTTCAGGCTTCAAGTACAAAAGGGAAAGCCATTGCAAAAACATCCAGGGTTCGTCTTGGACAAGAAATAAAAATGAGATCGCGAACAGCGGAGAGACTAAACCACCTCGACTCCCAACAATACATATACATTATATATCATTATATATATATATAACTTGACTTTGGGCGTACAAGCAACTTGTAGTTTTTGAGGCATTCCCTATCCTTTCGCAACTAAAAACGTCACCATGAAACCGTAAATAAAGCGATCATAGTCAATATGAACAACGACAATTTGGCACTGGCTCACAGTGTCAGTAAACAGTGCCCAACTTGAGCAACCACTGATACAACAATTGCCTTGAATAACTAAAACATACTGAAACATCACGGACTGCTGCTGCTTACCCTCTGCACCGGCTTGGCCGGTCTATTCTCTATGACTGTACGGTTCCTTGTTGAATCTTTCGACGGCTGGCATGCACAGCAAGTTCTTGAATCTGTGACAAAAACATGTACTTCCTTGCCTTTAGCAGTGGGTTCCGAAGCCCGTCCTCTCTGCAACATGTAGACATCAATGTTGCGCGGGCAAGTGTTACTAAAGAAATCAATTATGACTAGCAACGACACAAATGTTTGCAAGTAAAGCAGGGCTGAAAGGCTACTGCTGGTAATGCGGTGCAAAATGATGGCACATGCAATCAACACGAGCCCTTTAATACAAACAAAAACAATGTATGCACTCTGCTTGCAGGGGGAACTTAAAAAGAAAACATGAATGCTTCATAATACTTCACAAGCAGGCCAAATGAACATGTGTCCTTCAAGGCACTGAGGTACATCGATTCCTCCCATCTTTTCCATGGGCCCGTTTGCTTCGAATCCGCTTGTAGATCTGCTTCTACCTGACCTGCCCAAACATCCAAACCATGTGTGGAAGGCTCATCGTCTCGGAATGATTCGCCTTTCAGCCGCCGTAGAGTTGTGGTCTTGCCGGCACGCCCTCGGCCTACAAAGTACAGGCGCACCACCGGCAGCGGGGCGACGCTTTTCTTCTGGTGCTCCAAGGAGAGTTTCTGCAAACGTTCAAGTTCCTCATTCTGCAGGGAGAGGAAGCAAATACATGCGTTCGAACAGCACTGCATGGAGTCATCATACAACACAATCAATGAGGGCTCTCTTTGTGACCGGAGGACAATTGAATTCATGAGACACCCGGCAATGTCAACTACCCAAAACAGTTATCACTATGATCTGCTATTTTGGGACCTACCTATTGGCTATAGTAGTCTACTCGTGCAGGATTTGACTAACAAAGGCCTTGCCTGTGCAAAGGGGTCAAATTTGAGAGCTGGAATCTTGGCTCGAATGTTATTATCACCGGTTCACATGCATTGACAAATACACTACACATTCCTTTTCGCACCCAGCAATCGACAAGCACTAAATCCCACAGGGTCTGTACAAGAAGAAACGATTCTGCGAATAAATTGTTCCAATCCTTCTTGCAATCATAGGACACGTACGAGACAAGTAGCTTGAAGTTCCCCACTTTTTTTTGTAAAGGTTCCAGTATAGTTGGTGGTTCTTTCCCGGGGACGATGTCTAAAATCAAAAAATAAAGCCACTCCGGAACGTCTGCTTAATGCTCTGAAATTTTGTTAACGCTTTGCTTGGGCCCGTCAACTACGAGCAGTTTGCCAAAATTCCCATGCCTTCCTACGTGCCAGGTGAGGGTCTCTAGCTTTTCATGAAATGTGCGACTCCTTCTTCCTCAGGTTTCCTTCTTCTTCTTCTTCTTCTTCGTGTTTTTCTTCTTCTTCTTCTTCCTCTTCTTTTTCTTCTTCTTCTTCTTCTTTTTCTTCTCTTCTTATTTTTCTTCCTCTTCTTTTTCTTCGTCTTCTTCTTCTTCTTCTTCCATCTTCCTTCTTCCACCAGCTCGTTGTCACTGTGGGCACCAACGGACACGCAAAAGTGTAAGTTTACACTTGTACATGTCTTTAGGGTTTCATTCCAGGGTATCTTATCAGGATTTCTTTTCACGATTTCTAAACGTTCAAGTGAGTTCCTTTAGGGTTCCTTTAGGGTTTCATTTAGGGTATCATTTAGGGTTTCTTTAGGGTTTCGTTTACGGTTTCATTTTGGGTTTCATTTAGGGTTTCTTTAGGGTTTCAGTTTGGGTTTCATTTAGGGTCTCATTTAAGGTTTCTTTCGGGTATCATTTAGAGTTTCTTTAGGGTTTCATTTAAAGTTTCTTTAGGGTTTCAATTTAAGGTTTCAATTTAGGGTTCATTTAAGCTTTCTTTGGGGTTTCATTCCAGGCTTTCTTATCAGGATTTTTTTCACGATTTCTAAACGTTCAATTGGGTTCCTTTAGGGTTTCATTTAGGGTTTCTTTCGGGTTTCAGTTTGGGTTTCATTCAGGGTCTCATATAAGGTGTCTGTAGGGTTTCATTGAGAGTTTCTTTAGGGTTTCATTTAAAGTTTCTTTAGGGTTTCATTTAAGCTTTCTTTAGTGTTTCATTCCAGGCTTTCTTATCAGGATTTTTTGCACGATTTCTAAACGTTCAATTGGGTTCCTTTAGGGTTTCATTTAAGGTTTCTTTAGGGTTTCAATTTAGGGTTTCATTCAGGGTTTCAATTCAGGGTTTCATTTAGGGTTTCATTTAGGGTTTCTTTAGGGTGTCAATTTAAGGTTTCAGCTAAGGTGTCAGCTAAGGTTTCATTTATTGTTTTAGAGTGTTGTTTAGGGTTTCTTTGGGATGTCATTTAGGGTGTCATTTAAAGTTTCTTTTGGGTTTCATTTATGGTTTCTTTAGGATTAATTTATGGTTTCTTTAGTGTTCATTTATGGTTTCTTTAGAGTTCATTTAGGTTTTCATGTAGGGTTTCTTATCCTGGTTTCTTTAGGGTTTCTTTGGGGTTCACCTAGGGTCTCTCTAGGGTTTTATTTAGGATACAAACAGACCAGAATAAAGCAAAAGAAAATGAAAAACAAAGAGACAGTAAAGACAGGAAGCAAAGAAGCAAAGGAGCAGGAAGTAGAGCAGCAAAAACACATGACTGAAGAAAAGAAAAAGTAGAATAGTAGAAGTAGAAAGGCACAGAAGTACAAAAGCAGAGAAGCAGGGAAAACAGAGAAGCAGAAAAGCAAAGAAGCAGGAAAAGCAAAAAGCAGAAAAGCAGAGCAGCAGGAAAAGCAGAGAAGAGGGAAAGCAAAAAGCAGAGAAGCAGAAAAGCAGAGAAGCAGGAAAAGCAGAGAAGCAGAGAGCAGAAAATCAGAGAAACAGGAAAGCATAGAACCAGGAACCCCAAAAAAAAATCCAAACCCTGCCGCGAAAAAAAAAATAGCCCTCCGCGCAGTGACATGTGTACAGTGTACAGCACCGATCTCTCCTTTATCAAGAGAACCCTGTGCAAAGAAGAACATCGTGTGAATGACATAGACATAGGCAAGTGAAAAGCTTCAGTTGAAAGGAACCTAATTTGATTGCACAGCACCTCTCTTTACAGAGCCTAGAGAATCCCTTGATGCTCAGCAGCCATCTACTGCCCCGTTGAAATAGCCTCAGTTGGCTCCATCTCCGGCTCGCACCTGAAAAGTTCCCCATGCGAAGAACGGGTGAGGGTCGTCAGGTCTGGGCTGGTCACCCCCAGAAAGAACATTGAAAACTGTAATGAAAGTGTAGAAGTTTGCAAGCTGCAGAAAAAACAGCTGGTATTTTATTGTATTTTTAGGTTGCCTGGATCCAACAACGATCCATCTGTCAAACGAAGGCTTCACGGCTGCTGGAAGCTGGGATGCGATCCTCCCAAGTCTTCTGACTTTGAATAGAATGCATGTGTGTTGTCCGCTATCCATAGATCATTGAGAATTGTCAAATGAGGCAAACATCAAACACCACCATAGAAAAAATCACGGTGTGGAAAAATGTGCATCCACTTTGGATAACTATCTTCCAGATCGGTTCGGGGTATGTCAGGCCTGCAAATCAGCTGCACGATCCCAATGTGCGTGGCAAAGCCGATCGCACCAACTCGTGAAGATCTGTGATGTTTTCGTACACTTTTTGAGGTGCACATTGGGCATGCGCATTGAAAATTGAACATCCTTCAATTACAAGGGCGACATCGTGAAGGACGATGCCCCAAGCGCGGTTGGTTTAGTGTGAGGCTATACTCGTTGGTTTTGGTCTCCTGCATGTTGAACTGTTTTTGCAAACCGACCCTTGGGAGCCAAGTTTCTGCAAGTCAACACTCTTCATGAGAAGCACCCGCCAGCGTGAAAGAAAAACCTGATGCCATTTTGGCCCTCATCCTCATCCAATCACATTTGACTTCACAAGGTGGACATATACGTGGAAACTATATGGTTTACATTCACCTTGCCAACAGCCTGGATCATGATGTCATGTGCTCATCTCTAATTTTTCCCCATCAAAAAACATGTTTTCGATTTTGGTGGCCAGGTGGAAATCCTTCACCTGACCTGGTTTCCAAGTGCAATAAATCGTGTCTTGAATCATCAGGAATCGCACTGAAGGAGTCTCATCCAGAATCTGAACAAAATCAGCCAATTGTTGTCCAATTGTTGTCCAATTGTCCTGCACTCGCCTGCGCTAACAATGTTTTTCTCCTGCTCCAGCAAGGCTGCGACTTGAGATGGGAAACAGCCAGCGCTCGCCTGGGCTTTGCCCAGGCTCTGGCGGTCAAATGCGGCCTGTCTTCCATGTCGCAGCTTTGGCATGGCAACGAATTCTTGAAAGAATTCAACCCACTAGAAGGAACATGAAAAAACTAAGAACACTGTCAAATTCACAAACAAACGTTGGGGAAGAACGGAAGAACCAGCTGCTGTGGTGCCAAAAGAATCCGTGAGACCAATGAGTCTGCTCATATGAGATCTGCACAGCAAGAGACTATATCACGACCAACGAATCCGGCAGAAACCACAAAATTAAAGACAAACACAGGTTGGCAAACATTAATTCGCAGCATTTCGCAGCACTGGAACCCAGAAAAGCCTGGATGCTCCATGTACCTGACGCATCTGAAGGTATTTACTTTGTGTCAGGGATGCTGCATGGTCATGTCAATAAGGTGAAGGTGAACAGTGAACCATAGTGAGGCGCACCGCTGCTGTCTAGACTTCAAAATCTAAAGGCGCAGGTACACTCGGTTACCGCTGCAAAAAAATGCTAATGGTTCTTGTTGGCAAGATCCGAAAGGAAAACACCATGTGGAAATACGCAAATGACAATTGCACGATAAATTGGGTTGCTGGGAAGTCATTCGTGGGTTCAACCCTTTGCCAATGGAAAAAAACTAATTAGAAAAAGGACTACACGAAGCTTTCTACATTGGCCCCTATTGCACCCCTGAAACGTCACACACTGACAAGGTGGAACTTTGAAAAATACACTCAAGTCAAGACATAGCTCAAATACCATGCAGATACAGATATTGATGTTCAAAGGGACAGCCATGATTCCTCATGCCATATGGCTCGGTCGGTCTACCCAGAAAATATCTTCATTGTCAACATCCTAGGCAAGGCTTGGTCCTGCGTACAGGGGCCCCATCCAAATCAGTGAAAAAAAACGTTCCGGAGCTCAGGTGACCCCTGAGGTTCCCCGGATCTCAAACAGAGTTGTTGCGACTGGATGCAACTGGGATATCTTGGGGATAAGCTTGCAAAGGATGGTTCCAGATTCACGGGTTAGTGAACATCCGAGCAACTCTTCACAAAGTATCTTGAAATGGCGGTCTCAACTGGCCGGCAGGAACATCTTGATCCAAAATGAAGAAGGGTGCGAAGCCACGTGTTCCTGGCATCGTCAGCTGTTCAGATCTCTGGCATGATGAACTCGTTGGTAGTCAGGATTAGATCATGAATGACATGAAAGATTCTGGCTCTGGGTGGCTGTTGATGGTTGATGGTTGTTGCAGGTAGCATCTAATCAGCCCCATGCTGATCGCCGTACCAATCACATGGTCATATATGGCTGTGGCCATCAAAGTGTCCGGCGCAACCCTTTCGCACGAAATGAGGTAAAATTGCGATTTGCAAGTCGTCCGGCGAACCCTTTGGCACGAAATGAGGTTCGATCGTCAAAAACTGAGGTAAAATTACGATTTCCGGGTTCCCGTCGCAACCCTTTCGCACGAAATGAGGTTCGACCGCCAAAAACTGAGGTAAAATTGCGATTTCAATTTGTCCCGCGCAACCATTTCGCACGAAACGAGGTTCGATCGCCAAAAAATGAGGTAAAATTGCGATTTCCGCAAAAGCTTTTGTGTGTAAAAGCGTCTGTGTGTAAAAGCTTCTGTGTGTAAAAGTGTTTGTGTGTAAAAGTGTTTGTGTGTAAAAGCAACTGTGTGTAAAACCGTCTGTGCGTAAAAGCGTCTGTGTGTAAAAGCTTCTGTGTGTAAAAGCTTCTGTGGCTAAAAGCTTTTGTGTGTAAAAGCGTTTGTGTGTAAAAGTGTTTTAAAAGTGTCTGTGTGTAAAAGTGTCTGTGTGTAAAACCGCCTGTGTGTAAAAGCTTCTGTGTGTAAAAGCGTCTGCGTGTAAAAGCGTCTGCGTGCACAAAAGCTCCTGTGTGTAAAAGGGTCTGGGTGTAAAAGCTTCTGTGTGTAAAAGCGCCTGTGTGTAAAAGCGTCTATGTGTAAAAGCGTCTGTGTGTAAAAGCTTCTGTGTGTAAAAGCTTCTGTGGCTAAAAGCTTTTGTATGTAAAAGCGTTTGTGTGTAAAAGCGTCTGTGTGTAAAAGCGTCTGTGTGTAAAAGCGTCTGTGTGTAAAAGTGTTTGTGTGTAAAAGCGTCTGTGTGTGAAAGTGCCTGTATGTAAAAGCTTCTGTGTGTGAAAGCTTTTGTGTGTAAAAGCTTCTGTGTGTAAAAGCTTCTGTGTGTAAAAGTGTTTGCGATGCAAACTATTGTCTTGTACTTGTGCTATATTGTCTTGATACTCCTCTTCTCGTATGCCTATAACACATCTTTAATATATTGTTTTGCAATATGGTGTCTCCATACTAACAAGAGAAGACCCTGCTCCTCTACGCTCTCGGGCCATCCGTCGTCTAGTTGCTCTTGGACAAAATCAACATAAATCTCACATAAAATGTTCGGGGGGTACCCCCCTGCCCCAACATCGCCCCAAGATGGCCCAAGATGAGCCCCAAGATGGCCCAACTTAGGGCCAACATCACCCCAAGGCCCAAGATGGCCCAACATAGGCCCAAGATGGCCCCAAGATGGGCCAACATAGGCCCAACATGGCCCCAACATAGGCCCAACATGGCCCCAAGATGGCTCAACATAGCTCCAAGATGGCCCAACATAGCCCTGAGATGGCCCAACTTAGCTCCAAATTGATGCCACAGACAACAACATTAACAACATCAACAACATCATCATCAACAACAACAAAAACAACAACGGCAACAGCAACAGCAACAGCAACAACAACAACAACAGCAGCAACAACAACTACTACTACTACTACTGCTACTACTACTACTACTACTACAACTACAACAACTACAACTACAGCTACAACTACAACTAGTTCTCGTTGTCCCTGTCGTTGTCGTTCTTGTTCTTGTCGTTGTCGGTATCGTTCTCGTTGTCGTTGTCGTTGTCGTCGTTGTTGTTGTTGTTGTCGTCGTCGTCGTCGTCGTTGTTGTTGTTGTTGGTGTTGGTGTTGGGCTTGTTGTTGTTGTTGTTGCTGTTGCTGTTGGTGGTGGTGGTGCTGCTGAGGCTGCTGCTGCTTGTTGTTGTTGTTCTTGTCTTTCTTGTTGTCGTAGTTGTCTTTGTTGTTGTTGTTGTCGTTGTTGTTGTTGCTGCTGTTGTTGCTGTTCTTCTTCTGGTGGTTGTTGTTGTAGTTGTCGTAGTCGTCGTAGTTGTTGTTGTCGTTGTTGTTGTTGAAAGCTATTGTTCTTGTTGTTGTTGTTGTTGTTGTCGTCGTCGTCGTTCTCCTTGTCGTTGTCATTGTCGTTGTGGTGATCGTTCTCGTTGTCGCTGTCGTTGTCGTTCTTGTTCTTGTCGTTGTCGGTATCGTTCTCGTTGTCGTTGTTGTTCTCGTTGTGGTTGTGGTTGTGGTTGTTGTTGTTGTCGTTGTCGTTCTTGCTCTTGTCTTTGTCGGTATCGTTCTCGTTGTCGTTGTCGTTGTGGTTGTGGTTGTTGTTGTTGTTGTTGTTGCTCTTCTTCTTCTTGTTGTTGTTCTTCTTCTTCTTGTTGTTGTTGTTGTTGGTTGTTGTTGGTTGTTGTTGTTGTTGTTGTTGCTGCTGCTGCTGCGGCTGCTGGTGTTGTTGTTGTTGCTGTTGTTGTTGTTGTTGTTGGTGGTGTTGGTGGTGTTGGTGTTGGTGTTGGTGTTGGCGTTGTTGCTGTTGTTGTTGTTTTTCTTCTTCTTCTTCTTATTATTATTCTTCTTCTTCTTCTTGTTTTTGTTCTTGTTGAGGCTGATGATGATGATGATGATGGTGATGATGATGATGATGGTGATGATGATGATGATGCTCCCACCCTGCACCTTTTGGCCTGCTGGCCCGCTGTTGGGCGTCAGCCCCTTCAATAATTCATGGTGATTAGATTGTACCTTGACTATCCTTGACTCATGATTAATTCACCCATCTGTTTCAAGGGGCCCTGCGGTGGCATTGCACATAGGTTCATCATTTTAGATTCTGCGGCATCTGCGCAGGTCAGTTCACACACCTCGTGGAACTTAGGAATCGCCGCCAGGACCGGTGAGCAGTTCCTGTCCTCTGGGACCTGCAACATGTCCATGGATGTATGGGAGCTTCCAATCACCATCTTCTTGGACTAAAGACGGAACTGCCATTGCAACCATCAAATGTCTGGGGTGCCAGCCCACACCATTGGCCAGAACAAACGATGCCCATGCGGAAGAGCTACGCACCACATAAAACCCAAACCAAACCTTCCAACCATCCAACCTTGTGAGCCCAATTGCCCTCGACAGCAGGTGGAGGTGGTGTCAATCAAACCTGGGAGAATCATGCCCATTTCTGGCCTCCCCTAGCAATCCTGTCAATGGAGTTGTCCAGAGTACTGAGGCCGATGAGATTTATGAACTGTTGAATTTCTGCTACATTATCATGATATTTCATGATATATCATGATATATCATGATCATCAAGCTTTGGAATCAGGAATCAAAACAACATCAGGGCAACATTCAAACAACCCATCGGAAGTTCATCCTTGTGAGCCTCTCCTTTACCAGGAGAAACCAAAAGGACCAATGACAAGAACATCTTTGTATAGGGACATCTTTGTGGAGATTTCTTATGGTCAGGCTCGGTTTTTGAGTACAGTACTGACTAATGATATAACGAAGTTCTCACGCGCAAGGCTTCTCAGTTTCACGGTGATCCTGGATGACAGGGTTGTTGACCACTGTAAAACACTAGGACTATAGGAAGGGTTTATCAAATCATCTCAAATCATACAGTATTCAGCAAAATCAACAAACAATACACATGCTCTTGTATACTGTATGTGAAGGCCCATACTGTATGCCCATACTGTCGTTTCTTCGCCCTTGCTTTGGTGACCGCCGCCCCAGACCCACTTCATGGTCTAGCTTAAGCACAAGAAGCCAACAATAAGACTGTTGACTCTGCGAAATTTCAGCTAGCCTTAACTCACGTCAAAATGGTTCTGGAGTTTCCAGCTCCGTAGCTTTCACTATACAATCAACCCCCCGCATCTCCCAATTTTGTTTTGGTTGTATCCCTCGATCCATATCCATTGTGCATGCCTGGCATACTCCATATACCCCGGATGTTCACTATTTATACCGCCCCTGTTGCTTTTCCCATCTGTTGGCGGTTGCCATCTCCTTCCTACTTTCTTTGTCACGCCCAAGGTACGGCAGCAGGTTCAGAAAGCCGCCCCCGGCTTTGCCCAAGTTTCACTAGAAGTTTGACGCAGGGTTGGCTTACTGTAGGGGTTATTTTCGCTTTGGTTTCAGGTTCATTTAGGTGTGGCTCACAGGGCCAATTCAGAGTTGGCTTGGGGTTTATAGAGGGTTGTGTTGATCTAGCGCAGAATATGTTTGAAACATGGAAGTGTCAAAATGCAACGACCCAGTAGTCCCAGTAGCAGTAAAGTCTATGCCTCTCCCTTTGGGTGAGTGCAAGCTCAAGAAAGTCGCATTGAAACTAAGACTCACACAGATTCATC
The DNA here is from genome assembly GCA_947184155.2 of Cladocopium goreaui. Classification (NCBI taxonomy): domain Eukaryota; class Dinophyceae; order Suessiales; family Symbiodiniaceae; genus Cladocopium; species Cladocopium goreaui. The sequence goes on along the minus strand of CAMXCT020006778.1, from coordinate 196,520 downwards.
TTGAACTCGGGCAGTGTCCTTGGACCCGTGACATTGGGCCTCGCGCAAAGATCAAACACAGATGTGCGAGTAACTACAATCCTTCTGCTTCTTCAATCTTGTATTTTCTGCATGCCTGTTGGAATTTGAACAGCTTCTGAACTTCACAAGAGACTTTAAGCCTCTGTCTTCCAAGCGCACAAATTCTTGCCATAGCGAGACTGGAAACAGTTGCCGCCCCTGCTATGACCCAGCGATTGTGCCTTCAAAGACCAAACAGGCAGGATGCCGGCGCTTTTCACTCGATCCACATATTTAAGGGCCATTCGAACATGTTCTCAGCTTTTCTTGCTGTCTGGCAAAATTTGACAAATAGATGTACAAATACCCAATATAATTTATACTCCAAGGAAGTCTCTGCATAGACTTTCACCAGTTTCGAAACAACACCTAAACATAAATTCAATAGCGAGGTTGCCCCGTCGGTGCTGCGATGCAGGAGGTCAACTCCAGAGGGACAACCATCTTTTCATGGTTGCGAAGCAATGTGAAACTTCGAATTGCTGCTATCATAGCAGAATTTCAAACCGAGGCCTTGAGGCCCTATTCTGCTCCCGCCCTTCTCGCATTCAATGGATCCTCAGCACCTTGTCCTGCACATGGCGCCATTGAGTCTCAGAACTCCTCCTCCAAGAGCTCCTCAGTCACAAAAACAATGACATCTTCTCTGAGTCCAAAATCAGCAGTGGCCAAAAGAGCACTCATTTGTTGTTCATCAAAATTCATCAAAATGTCTCACGGCAAAATTGGGACTTGGTGGAACCTCAGTCTTCTTAGTCTCCTTCATGGATGACTTTGGCGCGCCCACGCAGCCAGGAGTTCAAAGAGAGGACAGTCCTGGAGCTTGAGTGCACATGACGCCCAATAACAAAGAGAAACAAAAATAAAGTGTTGGAACTCCATCTACTGTACTATCTTATAATATCTTATAATAAGACTTATATATCCATTTTGGGGCCACTTTAGGTATGTCCGAGATGACTGAAACATTGGAAAACGAGACAGCTGATCATGAGCTTCGCTTGGGTGCCTGGCCTCCTCGACTTTCCGCAAGAAGTTGGTTTGCATGCTGCAGTGCCTGTGGCAGTGAAGACGCGGAAAGGAAATCTGCAAAGCTGCTGCTCGGTCACCAATCTGCTACGAGTAGCATATTTCAACACCATTGTTAGCTTTGAATAGCTTGGAAGCATCAACGCTTTTTCAAGAACCGAATGGCCAGATTGTGTTGAGTCTGTGACATCTCCATGTTTGCTAGTTTGATTCATTCTGTACCCTCGAAGTTTTTTGGGGTGTTTACTAGTTCTTATTGATTCTATGTATCATCACGAGTATTGAATGTACAGTATCATTCAGACCCATGGCTTCATGGATCTCCACGTGTGGCGAAGCATGCGAAGCCTCGCCTCCTTTTGGCTATCAACGGTGCCCTGCAGAGATCTGACTCGTTGTCGCGCTGCATGCAACTCCCTCTCAAGCCTCCCAGGGAACACGCTGGACGTTGGGAACCAACAGTTGTGCAAGCAGCCATGAAACTCTGCATGGAGGTGAGAAAAGTGCAGGGTTTCAAAAAGTGAAAGTGGCGTGTGATCAAAGGCATGTCATGTATTCCATAAGAATGGCGATGCCACAACAAACATAAGGGATATGAGTGTTTCAAAGTTGGGGAGACCAATCATCCACCGTGCCGTATTCAACGTGCACCTCCAGATCTTTTCCGCGTCCGTCTCCACCTGCATCAGCAATGGGAAACCATGGATTTGTTTCCGCCTCTGTGACCTCCATGGTGGGGGTCATGGGGGGCGGTTAGGGGTACGTATGATTTTTGCAACCAATGATTGGGTTTTTCTTTGGCAAATATTGTGGTGGACATGGAGATCCTAAGTTTTGATCAGTTTGACCTCTAATATACTCAAGAGAGGAAAAATGCTGCGGTTGAAGATGGATACGATCTTTTTCTCACCTCTTGCTGTAGCAAGCTGTGAACAGTCCCAAAAAAAACACCTCGCAGAAAGTACCTTTTGGTGAGAAGAGATTATTTGCATGCAAAAACAGTTAAAATTGAAAGGCAAGAGTTCGTGAAGCCAGGATGTACTGCAAAAACGACATAGAACTCAAAATGAACGATTTGCAGAAGTAGATAAATGCCCGCGCAGAAAACCATCAGACGGGCTATTGATGTCTTCATGCTATTCGAAGCGTTGTCTGGTTAATTTGGTTTCGCTGGTGAACCATCTGCAATGAAACCCGTGGCTAGACCCTGTCAGAGCTTGAACTATCATATTATACATCATACACAAAAGACTATGTACAACATTGGTGAACTTCATCTCTTGTCTCACAGTAGAACACCCTTAATTAGGCGGGTGCCAACATCTTGTGTACAGCTCCGGCGACACACTCCAAGCCGGACCTTGTCTGAATGATATCGTGTTGGTGTCAAAGGCTCCGCAGATCTGCAATGACGGTGGGATGAGATGGGGCTGCCATGGGCTGCCAGTCTGTTGAATTGGCCAAACTGACTGAAAATCCACTACTATAGTAGCAATGCTAAGTCTTCCGCCAAGAGAGAGTGTCTACTAGCTGCAAAGAACGTTGGTGGAACATCATTCGACCCTTGCAAATCGCCCCCAACTTGCAAGAAACCATGGGTCGAATAATTCCTCACCGGATTCCCTACCCAGATTCTTTACCCATGGTGATGGGGCATAATACACACACAAATAACACTCCGCTTAGCGTATAAAATTAAACTATTAAAACCACACAAAACCGCTGAATGTTAAGTATCTTTTCAAGTTGACTTTCCACAAAAAGTCAAACACCTTTGCAACAAAACCTGCCGCGACAGGAATTCCCGGCCTCGACTGCAGGAGCTCCACCACTTGGTCAAGGCCTTCCAGCAGTTCTTCGGCGCCCATCGCCATGGCGTGCAGCTTGGATGCAACCTGGCATGGCCCAGGTTGGATCATGGATCTCCCAGATCTCCCAGCACAAATTCACGAGTTTATAACATGAAATGTTGATGTGCTATTGATGTTGGTGATTGCCAATCAGGAATGTTATTCCTGAATTTACGAATGATTGGAACATAACTAATACAGGAACCGCAGTAAAATAACCATAGAAGCATACAATCTGGTTGGTGACTGCAATGCTGTCACGTGTTGAATTTACCATAAAGTACATATTAAAATATAATATACCACCGACCGTGTAGCAAAAACAAACTAACGTGGGCCTTGTGGTTGATGACGGCAATGCAGTCAATGCGCTTTGGCAGCAAGGACCCCTGGCATCTTCTTGCTGACTCAATTCAAAGACTCGACTGGCTTCAACCCGTGCTAAGCCCACCCACCAACAGCTGCACCTGGCAAATATTCGTTGGATAAGGCGTTGGAACAAAGTTGATGTCTTCAAGACCACGGTCAAGCAGCAAAGGATATACCGCCTGTTGGTCACACTGTGGGGCAGCAGGGCAACAAGGTGTTCATTTGTCTATACACTTTTTTTGAAGCAAGGCCAATCCTTGCACATCACTTTCTACGCACCATCCCCATCTTTTGGGGCAGGTCTTCTTAAATCTACCTTCAACTTGTCCCCTGAAAGGCCTTTTCGGGGAAGTTCAGATCTGCCAGCAGCACGGTTGGGAGTGTCTCTCCCTTCACGATCTCCGTAAGGCAGTCCGCAAATTCGCTTCGAGCAGGTCCAAAGGGAGCGCCAGGCACATGCCTAGGGCTCAGCTGGGACTGCCACTAAACCTGGGAATCTTCCTAAAAATAATGATCTCATTGGAATTTCATGGAATTTCCCTAGACATTAAAATCCTTGAAATGTTCATGAACTCATTGGGAAAATTGCTCAGCTCAGGCACGTTGTCACCACACGCAACGACTCCATCCCGAGCTGGAAACGGACTTCTGTCACCACCTGACCGATTGCGACAGAACGATGAAGCCGGTCCATCAAGGATTGCATGGGAGTTCGTTGCAATGCGGATGCGCAATCAACATGTCCAGCTGAACGCCAAACAAACAGTCACCAACAAACATGGATTTCAAAAATCAAAAATAAGGAAACTTTGAATCTGGGCCTTCTTCGAGTTCTCTGAGAAGGCGGCATACTGATGAGCATGCAACACGGTCACTTTGGAATCGAAGACAATCACCTGCAACCAAGCTGGGACACATACAGCATGAAACAATTTAATACAATTGAGATATACCCACAGTTGTCTTACAAAATCTGAAATGACAAGAACTAGTGCACAGAGCACGGTTGCAATGGTTGCACAAGAAGTAGAAACTGCATAAATTGGTATTAATTGTAGGATTAGAATTGATTAGATAGATTATGTAGATTGTGTGATTATATTGTAGATCTCCACCGGGCATCTTAGATAGTGCACGACTTTGTGCATCTATAGTGGGGAAGGTGCAGGAGGAAATCAGAAGACTCACCATGACTTGCCTCCTGGTTCTTGTCCTGCTCATCCCCACTGCAGATCATCTCAAATTGCAGGCTCTCACCCAGAGCTGCCTTCAGCTCTGCAACTAGCTCCGGCCAGCACTCTTGCAAACATAAAATGTGGATATATGTATTCAGCATCATCTTCTTGATCTTCGCAATGATGATGTTTTCTCTTGTTTCCGCTTCATGCAATGTTGTTATCTGTGAGCCTTTCAATCCTTGCGTGTCTGCATCAATGTACTTGTAGTAGTTCCTATTCAGCACATTCCATGAAGCAACCTTTATGGTACGCTCGCCAAGTGTGAGTTTGGCCGCAATCGGCGGATGGTCAGAGGGAAACTGCCAGAGTTCACCAAGACGTTTGGCCACCCGGAATTCGAAAGATCCCAACTTGCTGATGACCACCGTCTCCACGCAACTTTCCAACAAGAGCTGAGCTTTACGAAGACCTTCGCAAAGATTCTTCTCAGTTCCTGACTCGCTTGGTGGTTCCTCTGGGATGTACTTCATGGCATCTCGGATTCGCTCCAATCCATCTTGCGCTGCTTCCTTCTCCGAGCCCTTCTCGCTCTCCAGGCGAGACTGCAAGATGCGCCAACTCTGGCCTAAGGGCAAGATTCTGTCAACAATGTTGGAGAGAAAACAGCATGCACTCACATGTTATCAAAACTCCAGGATTGATTTTTTACTGCAGCCGAGTCTCAGCCGAGTGACAAAGTGTAGGAAGGTCATCGAGCGCATGTTCAATCACCTCTCCTCTGCCAGACTTCATCATCTTAATGAGGGTTTCGACATGGGCAGCGATCTGACATAGCTCGGCAGACCAGTGGCTAAGCAGCGGTCGTAGAGCTTCCAGCATATTGACATGCCAATCCAAATCGAAACCTCGCTGTGCTAAGTAGGCACTCCTTTCCCAGAGGCGCTTCACATATTTCATGGCGTTGGGTTCCTCACTAGAATACTTCTTCAAGTTCATCTCGATTCCCTGCAAAGAGTCCTTCTCTTTCGTGATAGGCTGGATGGGCTTCGATCCTTCAAAGTATCCAGCTCGCAGAACGTTGGTGATCTCAAAGAAACGCTCCGTTGCTTCCGAATCTGCAAAGAGGCACACCTTCGCAAACATGTCAATCTTGGCTGTCCAAGTTTCGTGACCCTCCTCCAATGCTTTGCTGAGTTTCATAAACACTGGGGCTGCATTGACATCCCTACCAATTTCTTTTTTTTCATCACACAGCTCTTGCTGAGACCACTTCAACCATTCCTTCTGAACTGCAGGTGCGTTCTGTCTGGGCTTGCTGCCGGCTTTGAGTCCTCCAATGAAGACTTGAACCTCTGAATTTTGAGCAGACAAGGTTCCGAACATCTTCTGAATAGTACGGCAAAGCGTGGGCAAAGCCTCATCCTTGCTCTTGGCATCTATTACCAAGTATTCTTCCAGATCAACATCACCTGGGAACTGCATGGCTTTAAAGCGAAAGCTGCCAGCAGGGCGCGTGTGTCGATGGACGGCTGTATTTTCCACAATGGAACGGAGGCCAGGACTTAAGTCAGGAAGAAACCTTTCTTGCAGCAATTCTGAGACTCTGCAGAGAGAGCACATCAGGTTGCATTGTGAATTCAAGCAAGGATAGCGAGCAAAGCTGCGTTCCCGTTCCAGAGTCTCTTTGCCTGCGACATCTTTCAACCGAAAGAAGAGACTGGGATCTTTTTCTATATTAATTTCAGGATGGAATCCCAGGATGTTAGTCAGCAACACCCTCTTCACCTCTTGTGCAATGCCACAGTTGGCTTTCTGGTCCTTTCCCCTGACTAAAATTCGCAACAAGCTTTGGTTGCTGGGCGCATTGACTGGAAACATAGATGTGAAGACCGAATGAGTGTCAGAGTGAAGATCGCCTCGATTTCGGAAAACCTGGGGTGGCCCTGGTTTCCAGATCGTCGGTGAATTTTCAAGGTTGATATTGCGATAAATCAGATGTGCCAAGGCCGGAAAGAAATTCGGCGACAGCAAACCACCCACATCCAAATACAAGACTTCATCTGTCTCTCGAATTGCCTCTTCAGCACAGTGTGCTATGGGTAAACAGCTCGGCAGCACAAACTCACCTTGAACAAGTCGTTCACACATCAGGTCGTTCCTGAGCAAGACCTCTTGAAGTAGCTGCTGGCTCGCCTCGTCAAAGTCCTGGTGTTCCAAAAAATAGCGCACGAAGATGGAACTTGAAAAGCAACTTCAAGATGCAAGCGGCCCAGAAAACCTATCTTTTGTGCCATATATCATATACCGTTAGCAGTAGGATTTGCTTACGCATCCGCTTACGCGTTGCTTACGCGGACACAGTCCCAGCTTACGCGGCAACAAATTTGTATGAAACATATATGAAATCTGAGGCCAACCCCGTATCGCTCCCTTACGCCACTGAGGGGTTTGCTTGCGCCAAAGTCCTTATATGTCTGACAGGGTCCCAATCAAAACGATAGAAGGTTTTTTCGCGTCGCTTATGTAAAAATGAAGCTGCAAGAATGAAACTTGAAGGGGTCTTTGCGAGGTTTTCGTCAAAAAGAACAGGTTTAAGATCCAAATAATTATGTAAGACGTTGGTTTGTTGTGGAAGTGAGTTCTGCAATGGTGGGTTGTTGTTGTAGTGATTCGATCGATAGTGATTTGTTCTGATAGCGCATTGTGCGACCTGAGAGTGAGTTACGCGATTTTGTTGTCAAGGTGAACTGTGAGATGGCGGGGTTTTGCTTGCGAATGTTGGATAAGCTTGTCACTGCCGACCATCACCGTGTGCGAGTACCACTGAGCGCTACCTGTACTGGCAACGCCCCACCTCACCCCACCCCACTCCACCCATAGAATGCAACGTGGTTGAGACACAGCCGTGCCATTGTGAATGTCCGTGATACGAAAGTGTTCTTCCTAAACTGCCTTTGGTTATGCGCAGCTTTTCTGAAAGCCAAAATGCGGCCTGTAGCTCACGAAGTGAAACACTCTAATTTCAAGGTAAATGCCACATGCTCATGATTGCTACTGAATGCAAATGTTTGGCACTCCTCCTTTACATTGTGAGCATTGATCAGAATGTAACCTAAATTCAAGAGACACGTTGGATGTCCAAGTTTAAGGATCCAACTCGTGCATACCCTCTATGGATGTCGCACTGTTGTGCACACCATTCGGTCAACCTATTGTAGCCGTCGCCAATGGCCTTTGCCTGGCGTTTTCCATATTCATAGATCTTCATGTAGGCACCCAGCTGTGCTCGATTGTGAGAGCTTGTCCAATCTGTAGCGGGCCACTCTAAGTATTCCTCCGTCATGAATTGGCTCGCGATTGTGTCGTTTGTGCCACTGTGGAAAGACTGCGATCTTTCCAACTCGCTCTCAGATTCTTCTCCTTCTGCATGCTCTCCATCGATCTCTTCTGTTTCTCCTCCAGCTTGCTCTGGTTCACCTTCAAAGGCTTCTGGAAGAGTGTCACGTCTCTCTTCCCTGACGTTCTCAGGCCATTCTTCTTCTCCAAGTTCTTCAGGTCGTTGTGGTGGCTCCTCAGTCTCGTCATCATCTCGAGACCTTGAGCCATGTCGTGGAGTGTTTTGTCTCCTCCTCCTGTGCACATACTTGCGCAACTCCTCAAGATCACGACGACACTTTCTCAAGTCATCAGTCTTGTTGTTGCGCTCCACATAGTGCCAGTTGTCCCAATCCTGCTCTATGATGGGATCATTGATGTTCACATAGCCACCCATGCGAATGATTGCCACATTCATCGCAGTGATGTGCATGTGATGCATCTGTATCTCATTTTCCTGAAGACCTTGTTGTTCTCGAAGCTCTGCTCGAAGGTGTGCAAGCTGTCCATGTAGATCTCGAATGATCTTGTGCAAGTAGTAGAAAACTGCAATCACCACCAAGAAGATGAGCATGACAGTGATGTAGATGGATGTCCAACTTCGCTCCTTGTAGACCTCCATAGTCTCGAGATCCATGCGAAATGGGACCGACTCACCGCTAGCCTGCTCAAGGCCACCAATCAAAACCACTCGTTGAATCAGTTTTGCAATTCTCATCACGCTCGTCTTATTGTAGTGGGTCTCTTTGGCCTTTGCAGCTTCTTCTTCTCCAACTGGAACTCCTTCTTTTGTAAAGACATTGCACCAGCACATGAGAGCATAGAGACGTCCTTTGCCTAATGTTTTCGTGCCAATGCCTCCGATGTTCAGCAAAGTGCTAATCTGCATCACCTCCAAGACCTTCATGCTGACTTGGTCCTGGATCCAAAGTAGTTTTCCTGAAACATGTCTCAGCTTCCCTGTGCCACGTTTGTTGGAGATCTGCTTGGTCGCTGAACTGTCGATGAGGCACACATGTTGAATCTCCTCCTCATCCAGCAGAAACTGCAAGTAGATCCTCAGCGCAATGCCATCAGCTGCTCCTCCAACAAGTCCATGAAGCTCAGCTTCGGCACTTGAAAGGCTCACCACACGCTGTCCTCGGCTGCTGTGGTAGACCACAATGCCATTCAAACAATGAACTGCACTGCTGGTGCTTCTCCTTGTTTTTCTATCTCCCGACCAATCTGACTCGGTGAAGGTCTCCAAGATCCATTTCGAATCATAGTGGTGATGAACTCCTTGTCCATGACTGGGAGCTTTCAAACAGTTGTAGTGACCACGGGTGTTCTTGAGGTACCCGATTAGCTTTCTCATCACCTGCAAATGACTTCTCGATGGATTGCTCATACCACTTGCCAGCTGCTTGATGATGAACCCAATCTCAATGCGCTCTTGGGACAGGTAAATGCCAGATCCAACCAGTGATCGATACAACTTGGCCTCTTCCATTAACAATGGTCCAGACGTTGAGATTTCCTGTGTGTCATCTCCGCAAGGAACTTGTTGAAGTTTCACCGGACCATAGCGTTTCTCAAAGGCCTCGATCATGGTCTCAGCATATCCTCCTGGTAGGATGTCAATCCCATCCTCTCTCAGCACGTACTTTCTCTTCAGGAACTCGAACTGATCTCCTTCATGCTGTGCAATCTTGTAGGAGATGTTGAGCTCGGATTTCAACTCCTGGATAAGCTTCTCCACTTCCGACTTCATTCCACAAAACATCATGTCATCCACATGTAGAAGTAGAAAAAGTCCACCTCCTCATCGTCCAAGGCATGGGTTCTCAGGGCAGAAAGTCACGCCCTTCCTTTCCAAGTAGTTGGCAATGAACTCATACCACGATCTCGCCGCCTTTCTTTGACCAGGGAGGTTCTTCTTCACCTTGAATTTTCCAACCTTTGTAGTGATCTGTAGAGGTTCTTCTTGATCAGCCATCAAGAAAGCGTCCTTGATGTCCAAAGAACCCATTTGGATCTCCTCCTGGTCAATGCCGTCCACCGCAGTGAGCATCAGGTAGATGGCTGGTAACAGCCTCAACACTTGACTGCCGGATGCTGGAGAGTGCACATCATCTCGTCGGTGGTTTGCATATTCACGTGCAACCAGTCTTGCCCTGCGCATCCACCTTCTCCGAATTGAACCTGTTTTGGGATCTTTCCAATCCTTGATGCGCCAGTCATAGACCATTAATGTTGTAAGAAGTTCCAACTCGTAGTCCTTCAGGGCAAGCTTCTCGATGACACCCATATCCTGCAATCTGTTGACTTCGATCTCATCAGCCAGGCGATCTACCTCAGGTAGTGGCTCAGGCGGTGATCTCGTCAGTGGATCGTCAGACCACAAAGCCTCGATGTCATTTACATCCTTGGCCTTCTCTTCAATCATCTCCACGTCTTCAGACTCACAAGCGTTCACAAAGTCAACATCGATGACATTGTCCAAGTGGTAGTAAGTCTCGTTGGCAACCTTCACCTCCACCAGTCGCCTCTCGACCATCTCGATTCTTCTCAAAGAGCTTTCACTTGGCTTCATCCATTTTGCTGAAGGCTCCTCCTCAGTTGATACTGCAACTCCAACTTCTGTTGGTCTTGCTGAAGACGCTCGTGGTGAAGAAGGTCTTGCCAAAAGATCTGCATTCGCTGGCTGGGATGTCTCTGAAAATGTTGCTGGTAGTTCTTGTCCATGTTGTGGAGCTACTGCAATCTCCTCCACAATAACTCCCGATCCTGGGGGTGCTTGTTCAGGAAGTTCTACAAGTGCTTGTTGAACTTCTTGTTGAGCTTCCAATCGTCCCTGTCTGGAACGAGCATAGGCCAAAACTGCATCGGCCTCTTCGTCAGCAAAGCGTCTCTCTACCTCGCTCAGTTTGGGAAGCAATCGACCATCTTGTTTCTGCGGAATGATCTTACGCTTCGTCGGAACGATTCTGCCACCAAAGTTGGTCTGGTAAACGAAGCTGTGGGTTTGCAAGCCACTATAGTAGGCAAGGAAGTTGGTCCAAGGGCGATCTACCCTTCGAATGCTGCGACTCAGCATGACATCAACTCCATCTCCAATGATCCATGCATCCTGGTTCCCGGTTTTGCCCAGGAACAAACTAACTTTCCACTTTGCATCAGCCTTGCCACGGCTCTTGCAATACCCATAGACCGGTTCACCAAATCGTGCAACTTTTCCATCATATCTTTTGCCTTGGGTCACCTCGTAGGCTGTGAGGGATCTGCCAACTTGGTAACGGTTGAGGCACCAAGCTGCATGTCTACCAGCCCAAGACCATAGTGGATGTTCACAAGGGTAACTCAGGCCTGTTTTCTGAGCCACATCCTCCACCAAAGTACAAGCAAGCTGCCTGATGCGCTGGATGCTGTTCTCAACCAATGAGTTCCCAGCTGAATCTTTCACCTTGGTAGTGAAGATTCGGGTCTTCAATCCAAGCGCATGCCTCGAAGTGATGATCGTTTTCAAGATTTGTCTAATGGTCGGCTCATTGTCGCCGTAGAAACCAACTTCAGCATACCCAAGGCTCTGCACAAAGCTCAGCACTTCGTGGGTCATGTAGTTGATCTGACCTTTGCCTTGGGTTGGAACCACTCCAAGATAGCCAGTCTGGCTACATGTCAACACCAGCCAAAGAGCTCCTTTGTCGTCAGGTGCTCCCTCTGGTTGTGGGTCCAAGCCATCCTTCTTCTTCGTCACACAGAAGTCCATGGACATGATGGGGATGCTTGTGTTGTGAGCTTCTCCAGTTCGTCGATGTGGATCAGGTCGTGCTCGATGTTTCAATCATGCTGCGCACCAGGGCTCGTAAGGAGTATGGGTCAGCTCGTGCAACTCCTGTTGTTTCGGAGTTTCGGGTCTGGAGGCTTCACCAGAGTTTGAGCATTGGGATGCCTCTCAACAACTCCTTGAGTCTGGGCAATTTCTGCCTGTGCAGACAGCAGCTCAAGTGTCTTCTGATGCTGACACAACCTCCTGTGGCACTTCGCTTTGCTCCCTGATCGGCTCACACCATAGAAGCCACATGCTGCCCTCAAAGTTGCCAAACTGCTAGCTCCAGTCAGCACGTTGCCATCAACCTCGATCTGATGTGGCAGCACTTCTCCAACCACGATTTCTCCTTGAACTTCTCCATCACCTGCTGGAACTTCAGGAGGTAGCTCCAGCTCCTGTTGTTCCAACTGCACATCCTCGGGGATGTCGAGCATTGGCTGGATTTCTCCTTCAAGAGCTTCCAGCATAGCTCGTTCTTCACCTCCTTCGGCACCAAAGCCCATAGCTTCGACATCTTCAAAGCCATCGGTCAAGAATGTGACCACTGTTGTTCTCCCAGGTGTCTCCTCGATGAACCTGTTGGGCTCAACCATTTCTGAAACTCTTTCGCAGTATTCCACCATCACCCAGATGCCATCCTTTTTGACCAGAGTCGTTCTCAGCCACTCCACCGTGTAGTCAATGCCAGAGATGAAGTGGGGATCCTGGTACTTGTCGCTCAGGTGAACTCCGACCCAGCGTGTTCCATCTCGATGCCATCCAAAGGCATTGTCCACGTAGACTTGCAATCCTGGAGCGAGGTCTGCCTTCAAAGCTCGAATCGCTTGAGGCTGCTCTCCAATCGTTCGAACATGTCCTCGAAGGATCAAGCTGTTGTTCTGGAAGTCCAAGGGAATCTCGTAGGCTCCATTGCGAAGACTTCTGGTTTGAGCACAAATGCTCCATCCTGCATTCATCAGCCTTCCAAATCTCAAAATGGGCTGGCTGATCTCATCCGAAAAGACCACATTGTCTCTCACTTCTATCTCCACTCCATTCTTGTCCTCCAAGACTACTGCCACCGATCGTTGTCCAAGTAGTGGAATTGCCCTGCCTTGAGCATCTTGCAATGCCACTTGCTGACCATCACATTGCCTTCCGCAGTGGATCATGCATGCTCGATGGAAAGATCGGTGCATCAGCCCCAGAGGCAATGATGATGTCAACCTCATTGGTGTCGAGCTCATAACGCTCGTTGGCGTCGAGCTCATAACGCTCGTTGGTCTCACCACCAAATGTAGTGCTCCTAATTGACATAGGCTTGTACTCCTCATTGTCGATGTAAAAGAATTTCACCATCCTGCAATGACACCAGCTTGAAGTTGAACTTGATCTCATGTCGAAAACCACTGGATCATGTTCTCCAGCTGAAAATGCAACTCGCTTGACTGCTGTGGCTGCCTGTGAAACTGATGGGCCAACACTCCCCTGCCCAGTCACTGAAGACAAGACAGTGCTTGAAGCCTCAGGGTTTCCAACTTGTCGCACTCGCCACCAGTCTTTGGCCATATGCCCAACTCTACCGCAATTAAAGCAGGTCACACCATCTTTTGACTTGCTCTTGCCTTTGCCCTTGTCGCTCTGATCTCCACCTTTTCCACTTTTAGAAGTTGTGCTCCACGAAGTTGTTGACGTAGAGCTCCATTGGTTTTGCTTACCATAGGTTTTGCCCTTGCCCTTCTGCTCTTTGCCTTTCGCCTTCCCTTTTCCATCTTTGTTTTTACCTTTTCCTTTCCCAGCAGCTTTGCCTCCCTTAACTCTGTCAATCTCCATAGGCGCCAAACCAGTGGGATCTGCAGCAGTTTGAGGTGAGTACGGAGAGCTGCTCACGCTATCTGTGCACTTTGCAGTGGCTGTGTCATAGGCCTTGATGACCTCTCGAATTTGTGCATAGGTGCTGGACTCGTTGAGACTGAGATTCAAGTGGATTTTCAGGGGTCCGCTCACACATTTGAGCACCACAGCTGACTTCATCTTATCAGTCAGCTTTCCACCCATTTTCTCAAACTGGACGAAGTGCTCCTCAAGTCTCACCAGCTGCGACATGATGGAGTTCTTCATCACGAAGTTGGGGTAGGACATGATGCTCTGCAACATCGACATCGTGCGGTTTCTTGCACGAGGTTGGCAATTCTCCAACAATTGCCTCAGAGCTTCAAGTCCATTCGATCTATCCACATTTCTCAGAAGACGTCCTTGCAAGAGTGAGCTCAGCAGGCAGTAAAGGAATCGACCTCTATGTCTTTCCTCATCCTCCAGCAAGTCTATGTCGACCTCAGTCGCATTGCTTCTTTCCACATAGGCGATGTCATCCTCGAACTTGTTGTCTATGACAGTCAGGTACTGTTTCAGACTCCAGTACCAATCTCTCCATTGCGCCACTTCTTGTTCTCGGTCTCCTGGAGCAAACACCGCAGGTTTTGGAATGAGCTTGTAGAGCTCCTTCTTTCTATCTGGTGCACTTCCCTGTGAAGCACCAGTGGCAGCCTTTGCCGCCTCAGCTGCAGCCGTCGCAGCTGTTGCCACCATTCGCATGAGCTCTGCCATTTCAGCTTGAACTCCTTGAAGCTGTTGTTGGGGAAGTCCAGCAGGAGCATCAGGCATAGGTGCACCTTGGCTTTGTCCATGTGTGGTGATCCATACGGGGATCCTTGGGGAGATCCTGCAGCCAGATTCGGATCTGAAGCACTCATGTTCACCTCGCTCAGGTCGAAGGTGTAGTGATGGATGCAAAGCAAGGGTTCCTCTCGTTCTCCTGGATCGTTGTTGCAAAGATCTCAAGGGCCTCGAAAAAGTCCACCGTCGTATGGTTGGACAACCCTTGAGCTCTCAAAGCTCCGCTACCATGCGCAGCTTTTCTGAAAGCCAAAATGCGGCCTGTAGCTCACGAAGTGAAACACTCTAATTTCCTCAAGGTAAATGCCACATGCTCATGATTGCTACTGAATGCAAATGTTTGGCAGATTATCCTTCTGCGTGTTGGTATAGGTCAATACGGGTACTTTACACAAAATCGGAGGGATCACTCCAGCAGAAATGAACACTTTTACACCCGGCCTTGTGTATTGCACCTCACGTTTTGGGGGTCCATGGGGCCTTCCAATTGATCCTATTAAACACAATGGCTGAGCTACTGGACTGCTAAGAACCCTTGATGAATCCACCTTGGCAGCATCGCTTCATCATGCTTCATCTATCAGCGCTTCCTAGTGAGGTCTCTGAATTCTGAATGCCCTCACGTTGCATCACTATGCGGTTTCAGTCCTTCTTCCACACCCCTCTGATCAAGTCCTGTGTTGCAGTGCCGCTGGATCTGAAACGAAGGAGGTCGCTTTCCGAGATGTGCCCAATCTCCTTGATGACCTCGATTTCGTCGTCTTTGTGTTCAAAATTGTGTGTGCCAAAGCAGAGGGCTATCAAGTTCGCCATTGCCACTGCAACTTGCCGTGGGTTCAACATCACAGTTTCTCGAAGCTTGGCTTTGTCGATCCACACGACAATTCCCAATGTACTCAGCAACTTCAGGACCTCCTCCGTGTCCTGATGAGACAAGCCTTGCGGTTGCATTCCTCCGAGTAGTCCCTGAACTGCTTTCAGCTCGAGAAAGTCACACGAAACATCCAAGCTCAGCTCTTCCTCTCTAAGATCATCATCCTGTTTGTCCTGGCTGTGAAGTTCAATAAATGCACCTGGCGGCAAATTCAGCCAGTCCTTGTCTATGGTCACGCGCAGGTAGTCCTTGATCTTGAACCTTTGCCCGGGCTCGGCACTTGGCGCGACCTTCTTGACATCGACCCTCTCAGCTCTCGCCCTGACCGGGGGGAATGTTTGAAACAACCACCAGACAGCTTTTTTCTCATGGACATTTGACAACATTGTGTAGTATGGAATGTGTGGCAATGTTACAACTCAGTGATCAATATTCAACCCTTCCGTAGAAGGTTTTGCCACGCTTGCGTGGCTGCAGTGCCAGCTTCTACACATAAAGGTTTTCTAAATTGCTTCCACAGGCATCGGCGAGGACAACTTTGCGACCTGTGCTTCCTCGGCCAGAATTTTACAAAGTCCTGGCATATTTATAATTCTTATTGATATTGATGCTCCTTCCGCAAAATTCTGGAAAGGAACCCTTCCCCCTTCCCCTGCGTCCCCTGTCGGGTTTCTGTGGCCGTTCGCTAGAGTGGAGTGCTGGCAATTATTTTCAAGATGACCGGAAATGAAACCGACACCCTTTTTGTACTTCATTTCAAGAATACCATGTGAGAGCCCCATTCTCAACAACTGCGCCAAATCTAGTGGCAACTTAGTCAGCCGTCTGGCCATGTCAAATTCTTGCCTGAATCCAGACCCCAACCGCGTCAGCAAGTCATGTGCTCGCAGCCACGTCAAGGGAAAGGTCTCCGCCTGCAAACCAACAAATCTTGGCACCACAGATCCGTCCGAGTTCTCAGCCTCCCAAAGCTTACGCGGCGAGACAAACTGTAGGGCCATTCGCTGAAGTTGCATCCGCAAAGGACTGATCCAGGCTTCAAATTTTTTCCCCTTGTTTTCAATTGGAAATAGCCAGGGACACTTGGTGCACTTGCTTCCCAAGTCCGCTGGATGGGGTTGCAGCTGCTCTTTCAAGCGGGGGACTCTGCTTTGCAAGTCCTCCAGGCGCTTTTGTAGCTCCAAATCTGTGACGCATCTATTGCGCGCTCCTGCTTTGGTGCCAATCAGGAGAACAGGAGGACATGCATCCTTCTCAGTGGAAAACCTGGCAATTTTCCAAAGCCAGAAAGACAGGTGCCTCCATTCGTCCTCAAGTTGCCCAGTCAAATCCAAAAACACCAGGTAAATGGCTCTTTCTGAAAAATGAAGCTGGTTCAACAGGGCGTACTCTTCTTGTCCCGGGAAGTCCCAGCATTGCAGCCTCACATCAATGCCCGCTTTTTGGGAGCCTAGCTTGGAAAGCATGTCTTCGTCCAAAACAACCGGCCCGCACATCTTGGGTCCAGAAGAAGAGGATATGTCTTCCTGTGGTTGTTCATTGGCTTTCGGTCCTTGACTTGCAACAGAGGTGGCATGTTCTTCTGGCTTGTTAAGCCCTTGGGTTGGTTGAGCCGCGGCCGAACTCTCTAGAAGAGCATCTGGTTGATTGGCTTTCGGTCCTTGACTTGCAACAGAGGTGGCATGTTCTGGCTCGTTAAGCCCTTGGGTTGATTGAGCCTGTTCATCGTCTTTCGACCCTGCTTCTGGCTCAATAAGCCCTTGAGGTTCCAACATGTTCTCATCAGCATTCTGCGCGGTGAGTGCGTCTGTTTCTGGGCCCTGCGCACTAAGCAACATGTTGCGCAACATTGAAACAATTCACAATGTCAAAATATGAGCCAGCGTCAAAATTGTGTGTTCGGGCTGTATTCGTTAGGGCATATCCTATATGGAAAAAAAGTGGCATGGCGTACCCAACTTCCTTTGGCACAGGGAAGGGAAAAACAGAGGAGAGGAAAACAAGAGGAAGAGGGACGAAAAAGGAGGAGGTGAGGCAAGCAAATTACAGAGAAGATGAGGGAAAAACGAAAAGATAAAAATACTGGGTGAAAAAGGGAAAGGAAAGAGGAAGAGGCAGGGAGAGAAAGAGGAAAGGAACATGGAAAAGGACAGGAACAGAAATTGATGAGAGGAAGAGGACAGAAAGAAGTTTCTAGGCACATTGACGACGTGGTGGTCATATTTGCATGCAGAATGGTCTTTTAAGGGTATCATTGGGTTGCGTCTTGTGGCACTGCAACTTCTGAAGTTCAGGCTTCAAGTACAAAAGGGAAAGCCATTGCAAAAACATATAGGGTTCGTCTTGGACAAGAAATAAAAATGAGATCGCGAACAGCGGAGAGACTAAACCACCTCGACTCCCAACAATACAATATATAACTTGACTTTGGGCGTCCAAGCAACTTGTAGTTTTTGAGGCATTCCCTATCCTTTCGCAACTAAAAACACCACCATGAAACCGTAAATAAAGCGATCATAGATGATCATAGTCAATATGAACGACGACAATTTTGGCACTGGCTCACAGTGTGAGTAAACAGTGCCCAACTTGAGCAACGACTGATACAACAATTGCCTTGAATAAGTAAAACATACTGAAACATCATGGACTGCTGCTGCTTATCCTCTGCACCGACTTGGCCGGTCTATTCTCTATGACTGTACGGTTCTTTGATGTTCCTTGTTGAATCTTTCGAAGGCTGGCATGCACAGCAAGTTCTTGAATTTGTGACAAAAACATGTTCTTCCTTGCCTTTGGCAGTGGGTTCCGAAGCCCGTCCTCTCTGCAACATGAAGACATCAATGTTGCGCGGGCAAGTGTTACTAAAGAAATCAAACAGACTAGCAACGACACAATTGCTTGCAAGTAAAGCAGGGCTGAAAGGCTACTGCTGGGAATGCGATGCAAAATGATGGCACATGCAATCAACACGAGCCTTTTTATACAAACAAAAACAATGTATGCACTCTGCTTGCAGGGGGAACTTAAACAAAAATCATTAATGCTTCATAATACTTCACAAGCAGGCCAAATGAACATGTGTCCTTCAAGGCAGTGAGGTGCATCGATTCCTTCCATCTTTTCCATGGGTGGGTTTTCTTCAGGTCCGCCTGTAGATCCGCTTCAACTTGACCTGCCCAAACATCCAAGCCATGTGTGGAAGGCTCATTGTCTTGGAATGATTCGCCTTTCAGCCGCCGTAAAGTTGTGGTCTTGCCGGCACGCCCTCGGCCTACAAAGCACAAGCGCACCACCGGCAGCGGGGCGACGCCTTCCTTCTGGTGCTCCAAGGAGAGTTTCTGCAAACGTTCACGTTCCTCCTCCTGCAGGGAGAGGAAGCAAATACATGCAAATGCGTTCGAACAGCACTGCATCGAGTCATCATACAACACAATCAATGCTCGAGGGCTCTCTTTGTGACCGGAGGACAATTGAATTCATGAGACACCCGGCAATGTCAACTACCCAAAACAGTTATCACTATGATCTGCTATTTTGGGACCTACCTATTGGCCACAGTAGTCTACTCGTGCAGGAGTTGACTGACAAAGGCCTTGCCTGTGCCAAGGGGTCAAATTTGAGAGCTGGAATCTTGGCTCGAATGTTATTATCACCGGTTCACATGCATTGACAAATACACTACACATTCCTTTTCGCACCCAGCAATCGACAAGCACTAAATCCCACAGGGTCTGTACAAGAAGAAACGATTCTGCGAATAAATTGTTCCAATCCTTCTTGCAATCATAGGACACGTACGAGACAAGTAGCTTGAAGTTCTCCACTTTTTTTTGTAAAAGTTCCAGTATAGTTGGTGGTTCTTTCCCGGGGACGATGTCTAAAATCAAAAAAATAAAGCCACTCCGGAACGTCTGCTTAATGCTCTGAAATTTTGTTAACGCTTTGCTTGGGCCCGTCAGCTACGAGCAGTTTGCCAAAATTCCCATGCCTTCCTACGTGCCAGGTGAGGGTCTCTAGTTTTTCATGAAAGGTGCGACTCCTTCTTCCTCAGGTTTCCTTCTTCTTCTTCTTCTTCCTCTTCTTTTTCTTCTTCTTCTTCTTCTCCTCCTTCTTCTTCTTCCATCTTCCTCCTTCCACCAGCTCGTTGTCACTGTGGGCACCAACGGACCCAGATCTCTCTGCAAGTGCCAACTCAAGCGGGGTAATCTCGCTCCAGCAGCTATGGCGAGCTCCGCATCAGTCTGGGCACACACCGCGGCAGTCGGGACACGCAGGACCCGAAGCCTGTAAGCTCCAGCTTAGTCTGGGCACGCACAGGCACACACGGACCGGAACATATGCGAGAAAAAATGCCAAAATACCGAAATACCTGCCGGAAAGAATGCAGAAAAAGATGTCAGAAAAGATGCCAGACAGGATGCCAGAGAGAATGCCAAAATTGATGCCACATAGAATGCAAAAATGAATGCCACAATAGATGTTAGATAGAATGCCAGAAAAGAGAAGAAAATGCCAGTTAGAATGCGAGAAAGAATGTCAGAACACATGCTGGAAAAGTGCAAGATAGAATGTCAGAATAAATGCCACATGGAATGATGGAATACATGCGAAATAGACTGCCAGAACAAATGCCAGATAGAATGCCACATGGAATGGCGAAGCGAATGCCAGACAGAATGTATGCTAGAAAAAATGCCAGATAGAATATCAGATGCAGTAGATGCCACACAGAATGCCAGAAAGAAGATGAGATAGAATTGAATGTCAGAGTATATGCCAGAAAGAATGTCAAATAGAATGTCAGAATATAGAAATATATAATATACTGGGTGCACTATAGCAAAGCTACTTTTGGCTACCTCCATGTCTACATCTAAATTGGGCAGTTGAAAATAATCAAGATGTTTTGCAAGCTGTTTTGCATTTGCGAAAACAACGGATTTTTCAGTGATTGCAGGGACATGAGGTGTAAGTTGGACGTAAGTTTGCATCAAACTTACACTTTTGAGGTGTAAATTTACGTCAGACTTACCCTAAATTTACACACCAAAAGTGTAAGTTTGATGTAAACTTACATGCGCACGTGTAAGTTTGATGAAATTTACATGCTTGAGGTGTAAGTTTACACCAAACTTACATTTACAAGTGTAAACTTACACTTTTGCGTGTAAGTTTGATGTAAACTTACACACTTGGCATGTAAGTTTGATGGAAACTTACACTTTCGATGTGTAAGTTTAGTGTAAGTTTGATGTAAATTTACACCTCAGAAGTGTAAACTTGATGCAAACTTACATCAAACTTACACCTCATGTGCTTAAGGGTTGCCGCCCCTGCTGCCGATCCCGGAAAACAAGTCACGGACCTTGGATCATTGATGTATCGTATCTGCTGACACAACCAATTTTCCTGGGAACTCTCCCAACAATTTTTTATACCATTTCTTATGGGACCACTCAACAATTTTTCATACCATTTTTCTCTATGTACCCTCCTGTTGTCAGGATGTCTGGTGACAAACGACGCTGACGCACACCCCCGGTAAAAGGATCACTTTGGAACACACTCTCAGGCATCACTTTAGAACACAGCCATTTTGCATCACTTTAGAACACAAAATAAAACATCTCATGGAAACCCCACCATACACACACACATCAGATTTACTGACAGGCGCGAGACTTTGGAAGAAAAACGCGTTCCAAAGCGAGACCAACACAAAAAACCTCCTCGTATGAGAATTTGACTCGTTTCAACCATGTCATAAAGTCCCACGCCTGCCACGTAAAAGGACAGTCGATGTACAAAAGTGCCACACCTGCCACGCAAAATGAAGGTCGATGTCAAAAGGTCCCACGCCTGCCACAGAAAATGAAGGTGAATATATGAAACAAAAGCCTTGTTGTACTTGATGTAAGAAGAGCAACGAGACCTTTAGGATTTATATGTTGTTGCACTTGATGTAAGGACTGCCACGACACCTTTAGGGTTTACATGTTGTTGCACTTGATGTAAGGACTGCCACGACACCTTTAGGGTTTATATGTTGTTGCACTTGATGTAAGGACTTCCACAACACCTTTAGGGTTTACATGTTGTTGCACTTCATGTAATAAGAGCCACGACACCTTTAGGGTTTACATCTTGTTGCACTTGATGTAAGAAGAGCCACAGCACCTTTAGGGTTTACATGTTGTTGCACTTCATGTAATAAGAGCCACGACACCTTTAGGGTTTACATGTCGTTGAGGGTTTACATGTTGTTGCACTTCATGTAAGAAGAGCCACGACACCTTTAGGGTTTATATCTGGTTGCATTTAATCTAAGAAGAGCCACCACACCTTTAGGGTTTATATCTTGTTCTACTTGATGTAAGGAGTGCCACGACACCTTTAGGGTTTTTATCTTGGTACACTTGATGTAAGAAGAGCCACGGCACCTTTAGGACTTATATCTTGTTGCACTAGATGTAAGAAGAGCCACGACACTTTTAGGGTTTATATCTTGTTGCACTTGATGTAAGAAGAGCCACGACACCTTTAGGGTTTACATGTTGTTGCAATTCATGTAACAAGAGCCAGGACACCTTTCAGGTTCTTATCTTGTTGCACTTGATGTCTTGTTGCACTTGATGTAAGAAGAGCCACGACACCTTTAGGGTTTATATCTTGTTGCACTTGATGTAAGAAGAGCAACGGCACCTTTAGGGCTTATATCTTGTTGCACTTGATGTAAGGACTGCCACAAGACCTTGAGGGTTTATATGTTGTTGCACTTGATGTAAGGACTGCCACGACACCTTCAGGGTTTACATGTTGTTGCACTTCATGTAAGAAGAGCCACGACACCTTTAGGGTTTACATGTTATGGCACTTGATGTAAGGAGATTCACGACACCTTTAGGGTTTATATATATCTTGTTGTACTTGATGTAAGGAGTGCCACGACACCTTCAGGGTTTATATCTTGTTGCACTTGATGTAAGAAGAGCCACGGCACCTTTAGGGCTTATATCTTGTTGTACTTGATGTAAGAAGAGGCACGACACCTTTAGGGTTTAAATCTTGTTGCACTTGATGTAAGAAGAGCCACGACACCTTTAGGCTTTATATCTCGTTGTACTTGATGTAAGGAGTGCCACGACACCTTTAGGGTTTATATCTTGTCTCACTTGATGTAAGGACTGCCACGACACCTGTAGGGTTTGTATGTTGTTGCACTTGATCTAAGGACTGCCACGACACCTTTAGGGTTTATTTGTTGCTGCACTTAATGTAAGGAGAGCCACGACACCTTTAGGGTTTATATCTTGTTGCACTTGATGTAAGAAG
The DNA here is from genome assembly GCA_947184155.2 of Cladocopium goreaui. NCBI lineage: Eukaryota > Dinophyceae > Suessiales > Symbiodiniaceae > Cladocopium > Cladocopium goreaui. The sequence continues at coordinate 173,981 of CAMXCT020006778.1, read as the reverse complement.
AGCCACGACACCTTTAGGGTTTATATCTTGTCTCACTTGATGTAAGAAGAGCCACGACACCTTTAGGGTTTATACCTTGTTGCACTTGATGTAATAAGAGCCACGACACCTTTAGGGTTTATTTGTTGTTGAGCTTGATGTAAGAAGAGCCACGACACCTTTCGGGCTTATATCTTGTTGCACTTAATGAAAGGACAGCCATGACACCTTTAGGGTTTGTATCTTGTTGCACTTGATGTAAGAAGAGCCACGACACCTTTAGGGTTTATACCTTGTTGCACTTGATGTAAGAAGAGCCACGACACCTTTAGGGTTTATATCTTGTTGCACTTGATGTAAGAAGAGGCACGACACCTTTAGGGTTTATATCTTGTTGCACTTGATGTAAGAAGAGCCACGACACCTTTAGGGTTTATATCTTGTTGCACTTGATGTAAGAAGAGACAAATTTTGTTGCACTTGATGTAAGAAGAGCCACGACACCTTTAGGGTTAATATCTTGTTGCACTTAATGTAAGGAGAGCCACGACACCTTTAGGGTTTATATCTTGTTGCACTTGATGTAAGAAGAGCCACGACACCTTTAGGGTTGATATCTTGCTGATGATGATGATGATGATGAGGAGGATGTCGATGGTGTTGGTGATGATGATGATGATGATGACGATGACGATGATGATGATGGTGTTGGCGGCGAAGAAGAAGAATAAATATGCTGAAGAAAAATAGAAGAAACTTGATGATGCTGCTGATGATGATCGTGCTGTTGACGATGAGGATAATGAGGAGGATGAGGCTGATGAGGAAGAGGATGGTCAAAAAGAAGAAGAAGAAGAAGAGGAGGAATAAACGGAAGAAGAAGCATGATGCAAATGCTGATGGTGATGGTGAGGAATGAAGATGATGATGATGATGATGATGACGACGATGATGACGATGACGACGAGGATGATGATGATGATGATGATGATGATGATGATGATGATGATGATGATGATGGTGAGGAGGCGCGTTCGAAAGCGATGCATGAGAGCGCGTTCCGAAGCGATGCCTGAAGACGCGTTCCGAAGCGAGGCCCTTACCCACACCCCCAATGGGGGTCGGTGGATTACCAATGTCACAATTAATCAAACAAGATTGATATAAATATTTTTCAGTGCTTCAGGCCTTCCCCTCCTTTTTTGATATATAGATTTTCTATGACATTTATTTGGTACAAAATTTTATGAAATATATTTGGCACATATCATAGTCCTTGGAAGCTTTTCAGGGTTTTGATTCTTCGAGGCCAGGGCCAGGGCCCGGGAGGGATTCTGGAGGGACACCGTGCAGTCCGTGTGGCGTTGATTCAGATGATGAGCCCGCGAAAGCAGAACAGTCAGAGTCACAACAGCCACAGTCACAGTGACAGTCACAGTCTGCTCTGAAAAAAGTTTGATTGGGGAAGCCGTGTTGGATGGGCGTTTGAAGAAGGCTGATTTGAAAGAAGACCTAGATCCATGGCTGCTGGCTCAAGGAAACCTCTTGGAAGCTTTGGACACTGTGAAGGAAGCCGCTGAAAAGATGCTCGCTGACAAGAGTGATCGAGAGCGTTCTGCAAAGAAAAACTTCGAAAACGTGACAGCCTGTGAAGTGGCGCTGGAGACAGAGGAAGAGAAGCTGAAGATGCGCCGCAGTTAGGAGAACAACTTTGAGCCGCCGCCAGAGCCAAAAAGGGGAGTCCAGTCGGTGGACCTTAATGGAGCAGAGCATTTTTTTCTGAGATCATGAAATCTAGATAAAAGGGAATCGCATGATATGTTGCGTGGGCTGATCGCGTGTGTTTTGCAGTGCAGCTTAGCTGGCGTGCCGTAGGCTCTTCGCGTGGGCACTTGTTGGTTTTTGACTGTGACATTGGACTGTGACGGACGCTGGGGAAACAACTGTTCCAGTGTCTGCAACCGGTCCACACGAAGCTTGAGATTGAGATGTGAAAGGCGATAGGGCATTGAAATGGTGTGCAGCCCACTGCTCACTCATGAAAATTCGTTTTACCTGATTTACAAAATAAAATGGTAGCACGTTGCGCATGAGAGTCATCAAAGGTCAATTGCAGGATGATTTGGGCAACATTCGAGCAGCAACTCAATTTTGAGCGGTTTCTGTTGTTTTTGTGTAAAATATGAAAGAAACCAAATGCATATATTATTTCTTGCTGTTTCCAAGTTTCCATGAGTTCTTTTGCTGGGCCCACTGCATTTTTTGCCATCGAGGCATTCTGCTACATTTTCCCTCATTTTGCATTGAAAAACAAGAAATCCTCGATGTAATTTTGGTCTCAAAAGTTGTAAAGTTGTGGTTCAAAGCTGGGTAATTAGCACAACCGTTTTCAAACGAGTTGATTTTGGAGTTTGTTGATTTTGTGAACAATGTCAGGAAAAACAAAAACGCAAATGCATGAATGAATGCATGTTGTTGTTGTTGTTGTTTTGTTGTTGTTGTTCCTGGGATCTTTTACTGGGTCCACCCGGACCGGTTTTGCATTGAAAACCAAGAAACGTTTGATGTAATTTGTAGCCTCAAATCGGCCAAAGTAGTTGATGGTAGCTGGGGCTACAACCTTAACATTTCAAACATGTTGAGTTTTGTTGTTTTTTTTTGGTGTGTGTGTGTGTGTGTTTGTCAAAAATTGCTCAAAAAACAAAGATCAACGATATAAATTGTGCTGTTTTCATCTGGTTTGCAGCCAGTTCTGCTGCCCCTATTGCGCAATATACCTGTGCAACCTCTAATTCCCTAAGGTTTCCTCTACTCCCTTTTTGAAAATTTCTGGCCCTGACTCACGGCATTTGACAAGTCTCCGTATTAAAGAACACTCAAGGGGTGACCAATCAAACTTTCAACTCCCAGCTGGAAACAATCTGTGCTTGATGATGCTTGATGGCAATAGCATCTTAAATCAAGAGAACCGTAGAAGTATATTGAACCAAACTTTGAATATATGTGACAAAATCACCTGACGGGGTGGGGTGATCATGAAACTGCTAACGTCTAGCTGATAACGGCTGTACCTGGTGGAAGAAGCAGCCTACATCAAGAAACTACCAATGCAGATGTTTTGCATGTCAGCTTTTTCCGGGAAAAACACAGCTCTTGTCGCTGGTAAATGGTACATGCCAGGCGGGAGATCTAGAACATCTCCAAGACTGTCAGATTTTGAAACCGGTAAGAACACAGCTCTTGTCGCTAGTATATGGAACATGCCAGGCGGGAGATCTAGAACATCTCCAAAACAGGCAGACAAACCAACCTATGGGAACCCGCTCAGCGAAATCATCATGGTGTTCACTACCTGATAGATCTTGATGTTCTGAAGGCTCGTCGTTTGCCCTTCTTCCCACCTCACATCTTCCTGTGATCTCTTGACTGAGGTTGGCTTGTCTTCTGAGTCATTTTTCTTGGATTTATTGCTCTGATCAGCTGAATTCAAAGCACCGTACGCCACCCCGTGCATCAGAGCATTCGCAAATTTCTTCATCTGTGTGTCTGACAAACGAAGCTCATTGTGAAAGAACAGCGCCCTGGCAGGCGAAGTTCCGCGAGTACAGTGTCTGAAAAACTTGTCGGTCGGTTGCCAGGAATGGGTCGCTGAGAACAATAAACTGATGAAGAACACAATCGACATGCAAACTTCTCCTTGGGACAAACCAGCAAAATGATCAATGTATGGCTGGAGATCCAAAGCCTCTTCCTCGGTCCATGCGGGCTATTTGTATGCTTCAACGTTAACCTTTCGTTGATACCTGTCCACTCGCAAACGGTTGTTCCTTCTGACTTTTTTTGGAGGCTGGCTGGACTCTTCTTGTTTGTTTGCAGGCTTCACGGCTGGAGACTCTTCTGGCTGATTTGCAAGCTTCACGACTGGAGTTTTCACCTGTCCATGACCAGCTGTATATATATATATGTATATATAATTGTTTTTCTCCCTGTCCAATTGGGTTGTCTCCTCTGGAATGGTTCCAGTTTCTCCTTCTCTTGTCCTTGCCCATGATCAAAGCTCCCAATTCCAGGGCGCAACCAGTTCAGAATCGGAGCTACGAATGCAAAAAGTGCAAAGGCAATGGATCAACGAACGGAAAGCGTTCTAGAGCCAAAGTTATTGGTGCAAATCACTGGGCAAAAAGCACGTGCCTATCCGGTCCTGTGCTTGAGGTTCAAGGGTTCAAGGTTTTCGGGATCAGGGTCTCCGGTCAATTAAGGGAAGGTTAAGGCTAAGGGTTTCCGGTCAATTAAGGGAAAGTTAAAGTTAATTAAGTTTCCAACAGCAGCACCCCAAGGTGTAAGGTTTAGGGTTGTTCCTTTTCACTTTCCGTTTCAGCTCGTATCCACCCGAATACTGCCCTTTTTCTGGTGCCCTAAGGTTTAGGGTTTAGGGTTGTTCCTTTTCAATTTCCGCTCCAGCTCGTATCCAACAGAATGCTGCCCTTTTTTCCTGGCGACGTAAGGTTTAGGGTTTAGGTTTGTTCCTTTTCAATCTCCGTTCCAGCTCGTATCCAACAGAATGCTGCCCTTTTTTCTGGTGCCCTAAGGTAAAGGGTTTAGGGTTGTTCCTTTTCACTCTCCGTTCCAGCTTGTATCCAACAGAATGCGGCCTTCTTTCTGGTGCCCTAAGGTTTAGGGTTTTGGGTTTGTTTTCCCACCACGCTAACTCTCCGCATCGATATAGAAGCTGCCGGCAATCCTTTCAAGATGATGGCCAACTCGTTTTGATTGATGTGGACATACCTCAAATGCAGTCCACATAGAAGGGTCTTAGCATGCTGCATCATCAATTAGCTGTGACGAATCTCCAATCCCAAAGTTGAACAGCAAGTCCAACGCGCTGAAGTTCACTGCAAAGAATTGAGTCTATCTACACCTCGAATCAGTAACCGAGTTCGCTGTGAAAATTCAATGCATTGAAGTTTTGCACCAAAAGTTCAATGAAAAGGTCTATGTGAAAGTTCATTGTATTGAAGTTTTGCACCAAAAGTTCCATATAAAAGTTCAATGCATTGAAGTTTTGCACCAAAAGTTCAATGCAAAAGTTCAATGTTAGAGTTGAAGTTTTGCACCAAAAGTTCAATGCAAGAGTTCAATGCACAAGTTCAACGCGTTGAAGTTTTGCACCAAAAGTTCAATGCAAAAGTTCAATGCATTGAAGTTTTGCATCAAAAGTTCAATGTGAAAGTTCAATGCACTGAAGTTTTGCACCAAAAGTTCAATGTGAAAGTTCAATGCATTGATTTTCACCCAAAATTTCAATGGAAAGTTCAATGCATTGAAGCTTTGCACCAAAAGTTCAATGCAAAAGTTCGATGCACTGAAGTTTTGCATCCAAAGTTCAATGCAAAAGTTCATTGCGTTGACGTTTTGAGCCAAACGTTCAATGTGAAAGTTCAATGTGAAAGCTAAATGCATCGAAGTTTTGCACCAAAAGTTCGATGAGAAAGTTCAATTCACTGAAGTTTTGCACCAAAAGTTGCATGAGAAAGTTCCATTCACTGTTCGGACGATTGAAGATTGCGACGCAAATCTGCTTCACAGCTGACTCCAGTTCAGCTTTTTCGAATTTGCAATCGCAAGCCGCAAGCGGTCCTCATCAGAATCCTCACGGGCGACAGCAGATCTCATCTGGTTTTTGAGCTATGTCACTTTCAATATAGAAACTATTCATGTTGCTTCAACATTTTCCTCTGTTACCAGCTGTATGTTGCAAAGAGTTGGCCGGAATAAAAACTTGAATCAAACATATTTGCATGCCATGCAAATGCAAAGTGCAAAACCTTGATCGACAGCTCAACCTGCACATGCACACCTGGTGCCACTGTGAATGTGTCAATTATTTTGGTTTGCAACATGTTTCTAGGCATTTCCGGAAGTAAAAATGGAAATAAGATGTTTGAAACAGCTTTGACAATGTGCCTCTCCAGGAATCCAGGGGTCCAGCAGTTCGTCATCCTTCTTGCACTTTTCGTTCCTTTGAGGATCGCCTTTTGCAGAAATGGGAGAAACTGTCAAATCATTATATTGAAAAAATGTTTAGGGATTGAGTGTCAGCTGCCTTCAATCAAAAGGACGATGCACCTGAAGGTGTAGTAGCCTTTCGTTTTCCTTTGCCGGAAGCTACGCCTGCAACCAGTTGGCCAGACCAATATTTGTCTCACATGTGCATTCTGCTCTGTGGCTTTGCGATAAGTAAAAAAACATTGAGTAAACTTGCATAATGTGTCACAGCTCCTTGGCTACCAGAATCATTGATTGCTTTTCTCGCAGCACCTTGACAAATGCTACCACTAGCAGTTCATGGCGCGCACACATATCACTCCTTTGAACTGATTTACCAAACCAACAAGAAATCAACAATATAATATAACCTTTGCCGGCCTTCATTACGCGTCGTGGAAGGTTTCGCACTGGTTGTCTCCACGGTGCTTTTCTTTTTGGTCGAGCTCCTCTCAACATTATGGCATGCCTCCCTCGAACTCGTTTCACTGCAGTGAGGAAAGAAGAATCTATCGAATGTTATCAAGTACGCTTGCAGATATCAAATGTTCAACAGTGCACGCTTCTGGTCTACTTCCACCAAATTGTTCCAAGCTGTTCAAGTAGCATAAATAAATATACCTAGGGACCTAGGGCTTCTCACATGTTACTAATTTCTGCTTTTCCTGTCAGAATTGCTTTTCTGCCCCTTCTTGTCATTTTTGAATATTTTTGTCATCCACATCCATTGTTCGTTTTGAGCACTGTCCCATCGTGCAAGGACATCCAAATCCCTCACGATTTTCGGGTCGAAATAAATGTCTCCACCAAACTTTTTTTTAAAGCAAACATTGAGCCACAGCAGCGCTGTGCTGAAACTAACGCTTGTTGATGGGCCTTCGTGGCAAAACAATTTTGGCGACGGCGCTTTGAACCAATGCAAATTTAAGGCGTTTCTTCCCGAGACAAAAGCGTTTCTTCCCGATACAAAAGCGTTTTTACCCGTACCCCAGTTTTGGATAGTTTCGGTTGTTTTTTAAATGTCCGAATCACAGTCAAATGGTACGAAAGGTTGCAATTCGAGGGCTCACAACCCATCCAAACCATGTCAACCCACTTTGTTTCCAATTGATCAGCTGTGGCATCACTGTCACCTGCAACAGATTTGTTGGTTTCCTTTCATCCTGGCTATTCTTGATCATTTGGAGCAAGAACATGTTTGGAAGGCAGCAACGTTTTTTCCAGCAACGACCAACATAAATGCTGTTTCAGGCAAAAACCAAAATTACTTTACTTCGAGTGATCCCCACCATGACATTTCAAAACAGCTTGTTGACACCACTTTTGTCTGAAGCTTTTGTCACGGGACTTTTGCCCAACTAACTATCCCAATCATTTGTTTCACCTGGCAGGTCATTGTACAGGTCAGACTATCAAACAGGATATAAACATGTCAGTGGGCCATGTGAAGTAAACTCCAGAGCTCTCAACAGGTTTGTTTAAACATGACCAAACAAGCCAGTGGACCACCTGAGCCAAACAAACAAACATGCCCAAACATGTCAGCATGCCGCCTGTCAAACATGTTTGTACAAACATGACTGAACCAAGCCAGTGGACCCCTGAACCAAAGTCAAAGGCTCGCAAGCTCACGTCTAAACTCAACAAAACCATGCCAGTGTTACTTCATCAGATCGCTGCAGCTGCAACTCTCTATTTCTCCACCAGACGTCTTCAATCAAAACCGATTAGGTCCCACAGGTAGAGCAACGTGTCAGGCCTATGCCTCCCCCGGACCTCTTCAGTCAAAACCGATTAGGTCCCACTGGCAGAGCACTGTGTCAGGATGCTTGCAATGCATCATAGACAGGCCAGGACTGCAGCCGCTCCAGCGTCGAAGCAGCTTTGGCTTCCAACTTGTCAGTCAGTTCTCGCAAGTAGGTAGGAGGGCCTCTGTGTAAAAGCTCCTCCACTTGCTCCGTGAACCCCAGCAAGATGAGATTCTTCAGTTTGCGGGCACGCGTCAGCATGACATAGATGGCTAGCCACCAGTCCGCATCCTCTAGGCCACCACCACGACGCAAATCAACCAGCACACCTCCGTCCAAAGTCAAGCCTTGCGCGCTGTAAGCAGTGCGCAGCATGCCATGCAAAAGCGGGAACTGCCAGCGAATCACTTCAATTTTCTCCGTTTCCTCGCCTAGTTTCAAATCAATTTTGAACTCTGCATGCACCAATTCCACAAAGAACAATGTCTTTGCGTCAGTTGTGTGATCGGCCACATTCTGAAACTTTTCTTCCCACATCTGCAACAGAGCATCTTCCATGGGCGAATTCTTTCCTTTAAGTAATTTCACCCAGATACCTTTGGCCATGTAGTCCGGAAAAAAATGACAGAATCCAGGTTCACGACGGTCCAGGCGCTTCTGATCTTCATGGTGCAAATCCACTTTCACTACCACTGCCAGTTTGTCTTTAACCAATCCAAGGTGTGGAGCCAAGACATCCGCCAGTCGCACAACCATGTTCTCGTGCACCAGTAGCATGCCTTGCAATTTGCCAGTGCGATGCGGGTTTGGAACAGTGAGCAGCTGATGCGTCAGCTGCTTGTCTATGGTTTTATTTTTTCTGGAATGCCTTTGGTCAGCAGCTTGCAAACAAAATAACGGCACATCCAGGTCTTGCGCATCTCGATTTGCCCGTTCCACCATGCTGCGAGCAATGTTCTCCCAATACATGCCAATGACGTGACCATGCTTGAACAAGTCTGTGGTTAGTTCTTTCTTGCAATTTTCGATTTTGCGAGTGCGCAGCTGAGCCAAGTGATTCTCGGACAAGGGAGCAGCAGGCGTGCACGTGCGCATGGCTGTTGTGATTTCTGGCAGGTGAGCATCCAGAAACCGCTTCGACTTCTTCAAATGAATCACTGTATCAATGGTCATCAATGCCGCCTGGGCAGCATGGTGTTCTGTCTGCACTCTGTGCGGCATTTTGCGGATCAGCTCTTCGAGATTGTCAGCTAAGGAGATCTCGTTGGCAGGCTTGATCTGCAAAAAATCACCTGCAATCAGCAAAATTGGTATGTGTCCCATGATCTCTCCTGGGTGGAAATAGCTGGCTGGATCAAGGCCTTCATCTTGACGGGCGCGCATGCTGCGGTAAAGCATCATGTTTTCCACTGCAGCTGGCACCAAACTGATTTCATCTTGAATGATTAAAATTTTCGGCTGCCAGCGTTGTTTCATCTCTTGCTCTTTTGTCTTCAAGGCCAAATGCTTGTTGCGCAAACTGGCTACACGATACGAGCAAGCAGTATGACATGTTCGCGCGCGATAGACATCATTGGAAATGGCATCCGATTGGGCATGGCTGAAGGTGGCAATCATGTATCGCTCTTCTTCTCCGGGCCTGGCTGGAAAAAAGTGACAAAAAACATCCAGCATGAGCTCCAAAATGATTGTCGTCTTGCCAGTGCCACCGGCGCCAATCAAAAGGCATGCGTGCTGCGCGCGTTTTCGCAAAGGTATTTTGTTCTCTTCTTCCTGTAAAGCGACATCCATTGCCTCACCAAACCATCTGCAAGCAGACAATTGCTCCGGCGCCAGCTTGAATCCAGCGGCAGACTTTTCAAACGCAGCAACCTTCCGCGCCATCGCTGCAGATGGCTTGCTAAAGGTGCGCCATTCTGCTTCTGGCATCGCGACATCACTGTTTGCAGCCAACTCTCCTGCGCGCTCTGCGCAGTCGCTCGTAGCAGCCCGGTCCGCCGACAAGCGGCTGAGGCAGATGCTATCATTTGTCATGGCAGCGCGCTGAGCATCCAGTAGCGGCTGCGTGATCATGGGCACTTTCTCTTTCAACCTCAGTTGTTCTGCTCGTGGATTCACTGCAGTGCCACTCGCGCGCTTGTAGGCCGCAGTTCTATGCAACGCTTCTTCATCCCCTGTCAAGGGCAAAAGGCCCACAGAAATCATGTCGCGCACAAACTTGGTTTGCTTTTGACGATGAAAGGTCATGGCTTGCGAACGCTGCGATGAAGTCAGTGGATGATGTACTTTTAAAGGTGCATCTCCAGCCTTGAGTCGAACCTCCCCATCGATGTCTGGATCCAAAGCATCTTCGAAAGCTGGTTCAAAGGATTCGCCAGTATCTCCAGTCCCGTGGCCTTCACGCACTAATCCTGGATCTTCTTTTGCATCTGCGTCCAAAGCATACGACTTGGTTTTGGGTGCTGCCTTAGCACGTCCGTAAGCATCTAAGTTCTTGACCACTCTTTTTGTCAAGTAGCAAACATACTCTTGGACAGTCAAACGGTTCTGCAACTTTGCACTCGCATCGCAACCCAGTTTGTTCGTGCAATCCTTGTCCAATGGAATCAAGTATTTCTCTTGAGCCAATTCTTTTTGCAACTGGAATACTTCCAAGCACTCCCACAAAGTAGGTATTTCCATCCGTGCTTCAATTTTTTTTTCAGCATCCGCAGCTTTGGGTAAAACAGTGTGCTGCCAGTAGTGTTTCCATGCTCTTGGAAAGGCATCATATGGATTTTCATGCTCTCCTCGTTTCATCTTTTTGGTTCCTTTCTCCACATCCAGAAAGATGGCCCTGTACGGGTCCTGCGGATTGCCTTTTTCATCCATGTCATTGCTTTGCCCCAAAGGCTTGAAGAGTAGCAACTTGATCAAACTCATCTTATGCGGATCGACATCTGGCGATGGAATATGCATACCTTCCAGCTGTGGGATCTTTGGAATTAAACTAAGACGCTGTGTCTTCACTAACGCAGATGGTTTGTAATCTGCATCGTAGTCGAAGGTAACCACATAGTCTCCCAAAGGATCTCGACTGGATTGCTTCCGTGCACCATAAACCCACATATTGTAGACATACGCTGGAAGTGCCTGCACATGCATTCACAAACAAAACATTATGATTTTATTTTAAGGTGTTTAGACTAAAACCACAAACAACAACGACACTTCTTAACTACTTTCAAGACCCTGCCTGCATGATGGGATGCTCTCCACGGTGCATGTAGTCTTCGTGATTCGATGTGAACTGCACATGAATGTTGGAGTTGTGATCAAAGCTGTCGATCTGAACGGCCTTCATGTCAGCAGCCATGCGATTCCGCAGCTTGTCGTTTTGCGCATATTGCAAGGCTTGTTGCAGCGATGTGAACCGTTGCCCGCCCGGACTGATGTAGATGTAGGCATGGTCTTCCCCAGTTTCTTGTTCTACTTGTTCCATGGTCGCAGCAGCATTGGCAGACAGGCTTTTATCATGCGGCTTCGGTTGTATGAGCCAGCCCACTGGTAATTCTTTAGCTCTTCCACTTTGCAGCGACGGCAGTAAAAAGCCAATGCTTTGGGACACTGAAGCCTTTTCGTGTAAAGCTTTCAAACTACCTTTGAAATGGTCTTGCCAGGCTGATAGAGTTTTGGCATACGCCACCTTCAAATTAGTCTCCCAGCAGCGATGCGTAGCGAAGGACATATGATCGAACAACATGGGAAACACCAACTCCGAGCCACTTTTGACCTGCAGTGAATTCATCAAGTGCACCAATTTCTTCAACACCATCTTGACTCTCTCCTTGTTGCGTTGACGCGTCGTGAGTTTCTCGACGCTGCCGTCAGCTTCAGACGCATGAATTTTCTGTGCAATGCGTTGCAGACCCTGCATCAGCTTGTCACCTAGAGCGTGTACCTTTGTTGTATACTCATTGATGTAAAAACCTTGGTTGTGCGCATCTTGAAAGGCACCTTGAGTTTCTTGTTCCAACTCTTGCAGCAAGCTCTCCAACCAAGTCGAATCTGCACTCACTTCCAACGGTTCTGGCTTCTGTGGAGCCACAAGCCATTTCGGCTCCAGGTCACCTGTCGTTCGAGCCATCCAAGCCAGTTCAGGTTTGGCTCCGATGTTGGGTAGCCACTCCAAAGGCAGAGTGCTGGCAGGTGGCAGATACACCAGCGATTGATTGTCGAAGTTGCACCGCAGACTCACAGCAGCCACGTAGTTGGTCAGAGTTTCGAAGGGACACACCACAACAGGACAAATGCGGCCACGTTTCCCCTTCCCACTTTCTTCAATAATGTAAAGTTGATTATTGAGTGGTCTGCCATCCCTTCTCAACTTTATTGGCTTGTCTGCTGGAACAGAAGCAGTTTCATCTGGTTCAAGCACTGTGATGTGGTAACAATGATGTCTGCAAACTCGGGTACCTGTCTTATTGTATTTCCAACAGGATGGACCACAAACGTGAAGCATGGCCCGAGCTTGCACTTGCCATGCATCTTGAAGGTACATGGGCAGCCAGGTAGCAGTATCCAACTCCGCGTCACTTGCCCGTCCTTCTGTCAGTGTGTGGATACGTCGATAGCTGGGCATGGCTGTCAAGGCTTGGCCACGAATCAAACGCTTCTTCATGGGCTCCGCACTTGTTTCTGGGAAGGAAGCATCTGCGGGCTCATACAAATCATCCGGAGGCAATCTTTTCGGCAGATCCATTTTCGGCACCTCAGTGACACATGGCCGACGCTGCTTGCGATACCCTTCTAAGTTCTCTTCACCGCCATCCATGCGGCACCGATGCAACATGTCTTGAGTCACAATCATGGGTTGGGCACTAGTTGCTTGACCAAACACTTTCGGTAGATGTTCAACACTACTGTGATGAGTTCGCTGAAAAAAGTTAATCCATTGACTCACCACATTCTTGAGACAACTGTGCTTCTCCTGCAAGGGCTTCTCTGCAAATTGTTCAATGGCAGTCTGCATTGTCAAGCTCACACCCCATATTTCCCAGTGTCCATGCAAGGCACCACGCCCTGAGGCTTCCAGCTCACCTCTTGCAGCTTGTGATATCACTAAGCATCCCAGAGACGTCAGAGATGCTGCCACACCATCGCTCGTCCAAACACGATGCTCCACGGTCACTCCCTCTGGCTGCGCAACGCAATCCGGAGAAACCCCTAAGATATGCAAAACAAAGAGGCGCAACAGCAGCTCCACAACGACACATTGACCAACAGGATCATTCACAACACGCAGACGCAACTCTTCGTAAGTGAGTTTCAAGTCGGGATCAGCATCAATGTCTAAATTGATTTCAACACCCTGACAGAGCAGAATCAAAATGTTCCTGTTGTCAGCAATGTTTGGAGTGCAAAATATCAGTGGAGCCCCGAAGAAAATAGTATACGCTGTAAACTTGTGTCTGCATGCCACGCGATATCCATTGGACCCGACCACTTTGCCCATGACAAGATTGAAGAGATGCGATGCTCGACGCACTAGGCCCATCATGCCATCCGCCTCACCTTCTTTACTGGAAAGCAGAGCAAGTTGATCGGGTAACTGCGCCAGTGATTTCAGTTGTGTTTGGATTCCGGGAATGCGCAGTCCCACGTTCACAGCCATAAAACCAGACATCATGCGCCAAAAGGTCGCAATCACCATGATATTCACTGGGTGCATGCAAAAGCGATTCACCGCAAATGGCACGACTCTCCCGCTGCAAGACACACGTGGCCGTTGTTGTTCTGCTTCTTCAAGTTGTTTCAATAGCAGCTCTACATCAGGCTGATGCTCCCACAATTTTGGCTCTCCGTGCTCTGCAACATAATTTTCACCTTCATACACATCGTATTCCAGTTCTTCACGCAGAAGCCAGTGCTTCACAATTTCCTGAAATGAAGTACGTTTGTATGGTTTGTCATTCAATCGCTCATCGCCATACACACAGTCCCCATAGCACCAGTCCATAGGGTTCCACTCCTGCCAAAAGCCCGGTTCCCACATCTTGGCGTATGCTTTTCCAGTTGGCACAACCAGCTTGGGATTGTCATCTGCAGTGAACTGCGCTTCTGTTTCTACTCCTGCAACTGGTTCCTCCTGTGCAGGCGAAGCATCGCCGTCTTCTTTGGACAAAGGTTCTGAACAAATAGCCTTTTCTACATGCTTGCGTGTTTCTGAAGCTGACAACTGACCCACTGCCTTGCGAAATTCAGCTGCAGTCTGATATAGTACAGACCGCCGAGGCTTGTCTTGGATAAACTCAGCCAGTTCCTCCTCTGTTTGGATTGCAGCAGCTAATTTTTCCATTTCTTCCAACTTGGCGGCAGCCACTTGCCAGCAAGTGCTTTTGTCTAAAGGCACAGTGTCTGGACAGTGATAAGAAACTGGAACATCTTCGGAGCTTTCCAGCAACTCTTGCGCCCCCAGTGTAGAATCCACAGGGCCACGATATTTGTTGGAATCCGCTCTGCCTGCCAACTCTTCAACCTCTTCTTCATCCAACTCTTCCACAGGCGCGTCAACAAAAGTCTTTTGCAACACTTCGGGCGTCTCACCATCAATCCACTCTTCTACATCAGCTTTTCTGCAAATTGCCGCTTGGTGCGCTTTGCTGTTACGTTGCACAAAGTCAAATTGTTTCAGCAACAATGTCTTGGAGATCGGAAAGGTTTGCTTTTTGCGCATATCTTGCGGGTCAATTCCAACAAACACTGCTTCGAAACTTTCGGCCAAATCTCTAGGCGGAAATTCCTTGATGGCCGGCAAGGTGGGCGCTTGTTCTACGATGGTGGTAACGCCATCGAGTCCAAATGCAGAGTGCGACCGTTCCCAAGGATTCTTGCTGTTGGCCGTAAAAAATACCTTGGTGAGAATTACCCTGCGCAAAGGCAACAACATTCTGTGCCCATATGGCATCCTGCGCATCAACTCTGGGTGTCGCCCGAGCCACTTTCCGTTAGCCAAAGCTCGCACAGGCATTTCAGGTGGGTTTTTGACCAAACACCGCCTACATTCTTTGCACAAAGGGGCTTGTTCCTCGCCTGTGCACATGCGTTTCGTCACACGACGTTTGTGTAAAAGCATTTGGACCTTATCACCTGTTTGCAACAGAACAGTTGGACAAGACTTGAAGACTTCTTCCGATGGCACCTCTGGCCAAGTTGACACATACAGCTTTGGGTCTAATAGCAAACAAACTTTATCTTCTTTCTGAAACTCAGTCTTCGCACCAGCAATGAAAGTCGGAATGAGTTCCTCTGACCAACGTCTTTCAGCACACACTACACATGCGACAAACCGCCGGAGTCCCCATCTCTCATCTCGCTGCAAACCCTTCCCCAGACTCAGCTTGTCATGCATGTGCGTAGTGAAGTTGTTCCAATCTGTCGCTCCTCTAACTTGGAATTCAGAAAAGTTCTGCAACGCAGCCCGCTGCAAACTGCCAGGAAACTGCCACACTTCTCGCGAAAGCAAGTGCAAGACACGCAAACGATATGTGTGATAACCTTCATGCACAGCATCACAATGTTCAAAGAACTCACCTAAGTTTGTGAACCATTTCTCTTCACACCCTTGCAACAAACATGAAATGGGCGGCATGTTCTCCGGAGCATCTGCGAAAGTCCGCAACTGGTTATCAAGCCCAGATCGCACAGGAAGATTATACCTTTTTGCAAATAAGGCCAAGGGCGTCTGATCTAGCATGAACGGATCCACGTGATCTTTCTCCGTTCTTTCAAGAGCAAGCTTTAAGCCACGTCTGGAGCGGCCCTGGTGGAGCGGTCTTGCTCCCTGGTGGAGCGGTCGTGCTCCCTGGTGGAGCGGTCCTGCTCCCTGGTGGAGCGGTCTTGCTCCGTGGTGGAGCGGTCTTGCTCCCTGGTGGAGCGGTCTTGCTCCCTGGTGGAGCGGTCTTGCCCCCTGGTGGAGCGGTCTTGCTCCCTGGTGGCACGTGGTGGAGCGGTCTTGCTCACTGTCTTGCTCCCTGGTGGAGCGGTCTTGCTCCCTGGTGGAGCGGTCTTCCTCCCTGGTGGAGCGGTCTTGCTCCCTGGTGGAGCGGTCTTGCTCCCTGGTGGAGCGGTCTTGCTCCCTGGTGGCACGTGGTGGAGCGGTCTTGCTCACTGTCTTGCTCCCTGGTGGAACGGTCTTGCTCCCTGGTGGAACAGTCTTGCTCCCTGTCTTGGTCCGTGTTGGAGCAGTCTTGCTCCCTGTTGGACAAGTCCTCCTTCCTTCCAGTGCAATCTTGCTTTCCCTGTGCGTTCACTGCTTCTTTTTGCTGCTCAATAGATCCAACTGGTTTGAAATATTTAAGTAAACAGTTTCCCTGCGAAGCGTCAGCAGCTTTTCTTTTCGATCTCGAAGCTTCTGGAACATCCTGCGAACTTGCAGCGTGTGTAGGGACAGCTCCAGTCAAAACCGGTTGAGTCCCATCAACACTTGCTGCTGCTTCAGTAGCGTGGGCAGCACCAGGAAGAGCAGGCGCTGCTTTACAAAGACATTCAAACCAGGAGTGTTGTTGGCATACCATTCCTTCAAACAACATGGTTTTCCCAGAGCACTGGTCATCACACCTTTCAAATAAAACGCCACATGGAACCACAGGACATTCTTTCATCTGCACATTCCGCACAAACTCATCATTGGCCAAATGCCATTGGCCATTCTGGCACAGTGCTGTTACATAGTGGCCGCTTGTCATGCTCACAGAACTGTCTTCATCATGCAGATGCAATATCGCTGCTTTCACTCTGTAACCTGTCAACAAAAACAGTATTGACTTCCATACCACAGAAAGCACAGCTGACACTAAGCACAACTAAAAACACACGAAATACAAAACAAGCTATGATTTTTCCAAGGGGCGCGGCTGCATCTCAGCCATTTCTGTGAAGAGCATGCGCAAGCCCACCTCTGCGTTCCAGTCAACAATCTTGGTTGCAATCCAAGACAATTCAGCCGTCACTTCGTCTACCACAAATGGAATGGTTTGCAGAAGAATTTCCTTACTGACAGTTTCCAAAGTGCCATGGCGCTGTTTCAGATGTAAGTCTACAAACTCTTGCAGACAACACTCTTCTCCCAGTGTGTAGGCCGACTGATGCAACGGAGTGGCGTTGAAGCAAACACTAACTTGCTCCGTAGACTCCGGAGCGTTTGATAGCTGATGGACAACTTGAAGAAATTCCATGGCATCACACTGCCTATCGATGAATCCGTAGTTCTGCCAATGGTCTAAACAAAAATGCAAAAGTTCGATGGGCGCCACCACTTCATAATTCCCCATCCATTTCAAGAGTTGTGGCAATTCTTTACAGGGAAAAGGTCTCTGCAACGATGCTCTTTCCAAAGTTTCGCTGTAGTGTAGCCACTCAGAAACAAATTCAGAGTGCCAAAGCAACTGAACAGCACTGTTCAACCAACATGTCAGCGACTGAAAGTTCACTAACCCCGTGTAAGTGTTCTGTCCTTGCTTCGCCTGCATTACATTCACAATGCTGAAGTCTCGCAGCAACTTACTGGTCGGCTCTTGTCTTTCTTGTGCACGTCGCAATGCCACACCGCGGCACGCCGCTTCCAGAGGCAAACTGTTGCGCCCTAGTTCCCTGGACTGCCAAAACAATCGGTTCTCACGCACCTCTTCGAAAAACCTACAAAGACAATCTCCTACTTCCAAAGGACCATAGCAGAATCCTAACTCTTCACGATACTTCTGGACACATGGCTGCAAGCCACTCATCACAGTAGGAGGGCTACGATACATCTTCTTAGTACCATCTCTGAACACACGTTCCAGTCTCTGTTGAACAACACGATTTTGCGCCTGAACTGTCGCACGGCCAAGGGATGCATCAGATGTTCGCTCAATTCCAATGGCAATGCGATCCCATGTCATGAAGGTTTTCATTCTATCCCACACGATGTTGTATTTATCAATAAAGTTTTCTTGCCGGCTGATTGCCGCAACGATTTGTTCTTTCAGCGCTTCACATTCTTCAGCAGACAGGGGTTTGGTTTCCAGTGTGTGACACGAAGCGCCGGGATCCATTCCATGGCCCTTGAACAACTCCGCATGCGTGCGCAACATTTCTGTGTTGCGACAACGCCATCGGAGACACTTGGCTTCTTTCTGCCTGGAGGCACTGTTTCGAATTTCTAGCATGGGAAACACAAGTCTTGGGGCAAAGGGAACCAAAATTGCAAAGACAGCAGCCACTGTCGCATTATGGCTCGGACAAACCAGCCAACAGGTAGCGAACGATAGCATCTTGCACCACGAGCAATGCAAATTCCCTAAGGTGCACAAAAGACACACCACGCTGAGACGACCGTACTCCGAATTACCGCCACACAACAACCAGAACAACGCAAACAGCAGCAGTCTAACTAAACGATATTCTTGCCAAACATGTTGCCATACAAGCAGTCCAGAGCACATGCGCAGCGCACCTGCAAGAACCACACTGCAAACATAATGCCACCCTTCCTGTATACGGATCTTGCAGCTGACTGGCCGGAAGATGGAACAGAACATCATGCGCATCATTTTTTTGTTTTTTCTGCCTTTGATGCAACTGATATTCCAAGGCTTCGGCTTTCTGAACCCCGAACTAGCACAAGTCGGCTCAACTGCGGCTGCTCTGTCACACATCTGATGCGTCAGCATCCTTTTGCTTGCGGCATAGGACACGCTTGCTCCGAGCATCCACACAAAATAAAAATGCCACAAAGACAAGGCCATTCCATACATACAAGGAAAAAGTAACACAGCACTGATACAGAAAATGCTTCTCTGCAATGATTGTCTTCGAAGCGATTTCATTCGAAGAGACCACAAACCCATACAGCACATGTAAAGTAGGAAGGCGAAAAGCCCGGTAGGCTTTGCAACTGCTGAGGGAATCGCAAGGAAGTTCCTTGCGATTCCCTCAGCAGCCATCTCCAACCCGTGAAAAGCCACAACGGCGTTGGAAGACATGAAGCACGCCCAGTGTAGACCACAAGCCAAAAGCAGCAAGGCCGCATGTATCCCAGCAAACATCGCCACACTGTGCACGCCGGCGCCAGACGAAAGCTGCGCCTGACATCACAGCCGGATCGGACTGCAATCTTGACTAAAATTAAGAGACCAAACAAAACAGACAATTTCTTTTAGTCATTCGAGACCAAATGACATACACTCCAAACTGCCGCAGAGACTGGTGAACCCCGTGACTTCCCCTAGCAACTGTCCTTCGTTGCAGCTTTCCGCCCGCCACTAGCAGCTCGCCCTGCCCAAAAGCAGTTGAAGCCCACGCTGTGCTTCCACCCATGTACCTGCCAAAGCGACAAACGAAATCATTTGTGAACAACCCGCCAATCAAACTGTATTCAGCATAACAATATCTTGTGAAGTTGAATCAACAAATAGTCATTCGAGACCAAATGCCATACACTCCAAACTGCCGCAGAGACTGGTGAACCCGTGACTTCCCCTAGCAACTGTCCTTCGCTGCAGCTTTCCGCCCGCCACTAGCAGCTCGCCCTGCCCAAAAGCAGTTGAAGCCCACGCTGCGTACGAGCCCTGCGACATGTACCTGGCAAAGCGACAGACGAAATCATTTGTGAACAACCCGCTAATCACACTGTATTCAGCACGCGTCACCTGCGCACTCCAGTAGTACACAGTCCATCCGTCAGCATTCAGCATCTGCTGCGATTTCGTCTACTCTAAAACCTAGACATGTCCATGCCCTCTCACAAAACTCAACCAAGCTATCACAATCATTTCATCTGCAGAGACGCGTTCATGATGACTTTGTGTCTATCATGCCTCCTCTACTATCAGTTGCCGCTCTATTTCTTATACAGCCACAGACCCATCAGACCGCCCTGCCACAAAAGCAGTTAAGTCTTAAGATGCGATCCGCCGCTAGAAGCTCGCTCCGCCCAAAAGCAGTTGGAGCCCACTCTGCCTGCTTCACACTACCAACAGTTCCCAGAACCGCTCAGAATTCTTCTCCTTCATGAGTCTTCCGCATCTTCAACCGCTTGGCAGATCGTTGCTGTGCAAACAATTCTTCAATCTCCTGAGTCCTTGCTTTGGTCTCTGCCATTCCTGTTGCTGCATTCACTTTGGCGATGACCTGCTGGCATTCGAACTTGAACAACTTCTTCAGCATCTCCAGTTTTGTGTCATTTGTCTCCTCCTTGAACTGCACCACTAAGAATCCTCCATCTGGCCAACGCCTTTGGCAAAGAACATTCACCCACTTCTTCTGTTGCACCATCATGAACTCCTGCACAGACGTTGGCACTCCAGCTGCCACAAGCTTGATGTGAGCGCCGCAGATGCTGCAAGCGCAAGGCATTTCAATCTCAATGCCATCCATGTCCTGCATCTCTTTCACCTGTGGTTTTTGAAGTACTTGACAGAACAAATGCACTGAGTCCACAGTATGCACCTTGTCAGCAACATGAACTTGCAACTGATCGTGCTCATTCATTCGGACGCTCTGACAACAAGCAGGCACAATGCCAGGAGTGCCAAAGAAGACATCTGACGCAAGCGCTTTGAAAGCTCCAGCTACACCATCCTCTGTCACCTGTGGACTGATGTCAAAAACATCGTAATATGTGCCTGTGCCTGCTTTGTTCACACCAAATTCAACACGCAGGCACAGCTTCTGCATCATCACGCCAGCCAGCAAATTCTGCGTTTGCTCGGGCTCATCCATGTTGAAATTGGCAGGAGCCATAGACAAAGCCAAGGCTTTCAAGACATCCTCCCACACTGCCACTTCCAAAGTGCGCGTGGGGTCGGAAAAAAGATAGTGTCCATCTTGCAGTGTCAAGCGACATCTAAATATCTAGATCGTATGTAACTTCTCCACTCTTTCTCGCTGAAACATTTCGAAGAGATACACCTACTACATTTCTATTCTCAAGCGTTTCATCTCCCTATCCTTTGAGCACCATTATCTTATTCACGTTTCTGCTTGTGCTTGAGCTCGCCTCAGCTGTTGCGCAAGGTCCCAAAGCACAAGCTGCTTTCCACATCACTTATCCAACACTTACTGGCCAATGTGCTTACTTCCACTCAAACTCATCGCCTGCGCAGCACTCGCAGATTGGTCACCCTCTGCCATCACCTGCCAAGCAAACAAAAACACGCAAGAAGACACTACTGATCACATAACCTCCTCCTGCTGAATGCTTCTATGATGATGTCCATCCTGCCTCTGGCCCGCGATCGAGTAGATGAGGGCGCAAATGCTCCAGCAAATGTTCCGATGTCACATATCCACCATGCTACCATAGCTGTGATACACAATAGAAACTCTGTGTGATGTTGACTGTCTCAAGCATCAATCCAGCATGAGATCCCTTCAAGTAATTTGTAGTAACTTGCTGTAAGATGTTGCCTGTCTCAAGCGTCTTTGCAAACAGCTCCAAAGGTACAGAAATGGAAATGTCTCTGTCCACCCCAGTGACTCTGTCATCTGTTCAAACTGATTGCTTCAAACTTTGCCACCCGCAAAGTCAATAGTGGCATTGCCCCGATCACACTACCACACACCTGCAAGTTCGCAAGTAATATATCACATACTTGTCTGAAATTCTTTCTAACTTTCTTCTGCACATTCTTTGTCCCATATCTTCCTACATGAGGTCCGGCAGGGAAAGATTTGCCAGGTAGAATGCCAGAACATATGCCAGAAGATATGCCAGATAGATATGGCAGAAGATATTCCAGAAGATATGCCAGATAGATATGCCAGAAGATATTCCAGAAGATATGCCAGATAGAATGCCAGATAGAATGCCAGAAGGTATGCCAGATAGAATGCCAGAAGATATGCCAGATATAATGCCAGAAGATCTGCCATATACAATGCCAGAAGATATGCCAGATAGAATGCCAGATAGAATGTCAGAAAAGATGTCAGATAGAATGTCAGAAAGAATGCCAAAGATATGCCAGAAGATATGCCAGATAGAATGCCAGATAGAATGTCAGAAAAGATGTCAGATAGAATGTCAGAAGATATGTCAGATAGAATGCCAGAAGATATGCCAGATAGAATGCCAGAAGATATGTAGATATGCCAGATAGAATGCCAGATAGAATGCCAGAAGATTTGCCAGATAGGATGCCAGAAGATATGCCAGATATAATGCCAGAAGATCTGCCATATAGAATGCCAGAAGATATGCCAGATAGAATGCCAGATAGAATGCCAGAAGATTTGCCAGATAGAATGCCAGAAGATATGCCAGAAGATATGCCAGATAGAATGCCAAATAAAATGTCAGAAGATATGTCAGGGAACAGTTGGCATGGATACTCGCGGTTGAGGTCCGGCAGGGAACACTGGGCGCGGATGGTCGCGGTGGTGAGGTCCGGCAGGGAACACTGGATGGGATGGTCGTGGTTGAGGTCCGGCAGGGAACACTGGGCGTGGATGGTCGTGGTTGAGGTCCGGCAGGGAACACTGGGCGTGGATGGTCGTGGTTGAGGTCCGGCAGGGAACGGGTGTGGGTGGTCGTGGTTGAGGTCCGGCAGAGAACACTGTGGATCGCGGGTCGCAGTTGAGCAAGGACGACGAGGACGACGAGGACGACACGACAAGGACGACAAGGATGACAAGGAGGACGAGGAGGAGGAGGACGAGGCAGGAGGAGGCGGAGGAGGAGGAGGAGCAGGAGGAGGAGGCAACTGACATAAAATCTAACAACCCTCACCTGGCAGGTGGGGAAAAAACAGAATATACGAAGTATTTTCTCCTGCTCCCAGAACTTTCAGTGTCAGGTCTTCAGTGGTTGCCTCATTGGTCCTAATGACCAACTGTTTGCATCAAGTGATGGTTCCAAAGAAGCCCTTCGTGCGTCCTTTTCAAAAATCATCAAAAATCATCGATCTTTTTGCGACTACGGCATTCGCGAATTCGGTCGCATCTGTTTGCGATGACGACATGTCCAAATTCAGCATCAAGCATTCAACATATGGTGGGTTATTTTGGATTCACTTTCCATTTATAACGTTGCCTTTGACGTTCCACCCACTCTGAATCACAGAAATTGACGCAAGGCCCTTTGCAAAGAACGCGGTGATCACCGATGCTATGCTTCAACTCCCAGCCATTCTTCAGTAGATTTGCCACGGATTGGTCTTCTGACGAAGTTACCCTGTCTGGCCTTTGTAGCATCCATGTCAAGCGTTGCAAGTCGTGCAGTTCTAAAATGATCATCGTGAGACTTTCCAGCAACTCCGGGTTTTCATCCAAAAAGGTGGCAAAACATCCCTCGCAATCAATAGCTAAGGTGTCGAAGTTCAAATTCAACGACCTAACAGAGTGCGCCGGGATCAGAGTTCCATTATGTGAGTCATTCAGGTCCGCCACAAAAGAACCGTATTGCTCTTTGCCCTTTGTACCGCTATTCGCTTGCGGATTCACCAATTTGTAGGATTTCGATCCAATCGTTCCACGGACAACTTGAACGTCGCACTCATGATCTGCCAAGTTCTTTTCCAAAATGTCCCAGACGAGTGGATCAGCATCGACGGAAGCCTGTTTGGCGCCCTGTGCATCCCCATGCGTCCCAGTCAGTCCCAGCACTTTAGCCAGCTGACAAGAAGAATGGCCGTAACGTGCGCCAACCTCCAGCACTTTGGCACCAGGCCGCAGCCACAGTGTGAAAACAAAGCGCGATAGCTGTTCCATACTGCAATCAAACTTTCTTCCTTGTTCAACCTTGAAATCACAATTATCCTCTTCGAATAAATGTTCGCAATCACGAACAACTGAGGCATCAGCAGTTGAAGGAGAAGAAGGCGGCGTTGAAGTTGAAGGAGAAGAAGGCGGCGTTGAAGTTGAAGGAGAAGAAGGCGGCGTTGAAGGAAAAGAATGCTGCGATTGCAGTTGGGATTGAACTTGCATCGGTGCACTGTGGTCGCGATGGCCAAATGGATCAATTTGATCAGCCAAAAGCATCTTCACCAAAAACAACAAAATTGTCACGACCACAAGCGCCCGAATCCAAATATAGGATTGTGCCATCAGTGAAACAAGAGTAACTAAATCAACCGGATATTGAGTTTTGCTTGACTGCTTGAATATCGCTGCTGGGTATTCAGTGTGTTGCCACTCTGATCCACTCTGTTTTTGCCTCACGTCGGTTCAACATGGTTCAACCCGTTCTTGATGAGCAGTGTGATGTTTTGTTTTTTTTGGTTATTTTTTTTCGATGATGTTATGACCTTCGATATACCCTTCCCGCACTTTAGCTGGTTGCTTCTACTAATATTATAAATTATTAATTATATAATATATTATATGCATATATTATATATGCATATATGCGCATATATATATATATATATACATGTGTGTGTGTGGGTAGGAACCTAGCGCGCCGTGTCCGCGGGGCCCTCGAAGGGCGGAGGGAAGCTCCTTAAAACGTAGTGCAGTTATGGCCCGAATCAGCAGTTATAAGTCAGCTAATTTAATCACCCCATTTATGGTCAGTTATAACCCCATTTATAGCGATTTACATCTGCTAAAGGGCTTTAACTGTGGGATGATTGAGTTGTTGCAGGGATTTTCCATGGCCAAGGGGTTGGTATTTGGGCATTCCCAGAAAAAGAGGGATAAACCCTAAACCGGTGCTAATTGATAATAATGCTTATATATATGTTTCATGCGAATGGTCGAGGTCTCACAGGACCTAGTGATACCTTGGTGCTTTGCAAATCTGAGAGCACAATACGTCTGACATCATCCGGCTGCAAATGGATGACGACGTGGGGCATCAGCTCCTTAGTCCCTTGATCATGGCTCCAAAAATGTCCGCCATGGTGTTGGTGGCCTGGCTCCCCGGCCAGAAAACCAAGCAAACCAAGCGAATCAAATCTCCCTCTCCGATTGGACCAGCTCACACAATTTAAGCTGGCGCAAAAGGGTTCAAATATGTTGAAATGGTCGGAAATGTTCGCGATTGCTTGGTAAATCTGAGTCGTTGCCAAGCTTGCACATGAATGCACAGCCTCCTCCAGCTCTTTCTCAGAGATTCGCTTATCCCCATCCTGGACTCACGACTGTGACAGGCTGTTGTGGTGCAAAGGGCCAAACGGCCGCTCCCTGCCCGCACACACGCTCACAAGTTCACTTCGGGGCTTCTTAGCACAAACATCACATCCACCTTCATCGATCTTACTTCAAGTGTCAGTCTCAGCCAAGCAGCTGTGTCCAAATACAGTTGAACCATCCGGCCAATGCTCATGCCCATTTGCGAGCGAACAGTTGTTTGCATCCTGCAGCAAGCAAGGGCGCCAACCCAAATGTGCTGACAATTGACATGTGGAACCATCATAATCTAGGCATAAGGTGACAGGTAATCATATGGGGGCTGTTCTAAACCTAAGTAGTTTCTTGCGTTACTTTATCCATCTTGCGCTCGCCCTTGCGCCTTCTTGCGCTTCCCAGGGGTTTAGCGCAAAATGATATCCGAATACTAATTTAGTTTACTTTGCATTTCATGTGGCATATCTGGCTCGCGTGACGTTTACAATAGATAGGGTCTTCATTTGTAGGCACTTATTTCCTCCTTTTCTGAATTGCTGCGACAATGTGCTGGAAAGTGCTTTGTGCAAGCTTTGTAGTACACAGTAGTACTGGGAAGAGGTTTGTGCAAGCTTTGTAGTACACAGTAGTACTGGGAAGTAGTTTGTGCAAGCGTTGCTAATTGTAGACAAATCATGCGTTTTTGCCCTACAGAATCACCAAAGTAACGCCTCCACTAAATTTCCTTCAAGGGGGTTTAGAACGACCCCCATATGATATTGTATGCTTGTTGCCGGAATCCCTCATCTTGATTCTAAGTCTTCTGGTACCAGTACCAAGTCTTCTCTCCGCTATCTCAGCTTGCAGCATGAACTATTACTAAGTTTGCAACTTGAACCACTTCACGTTGAATGACGCCAACTTCATACCTTCCACCACAATCTTCCATGCTGTTGAGATTCGTTCGCATCTCCCTCATTGCCCGCTCAATATCGCCGCCAAATTTATCTCAGTATTGGCAGCACAATGCTAAATACGATAAATAAAGCAACAGAATCCAATGCAAGGCAATTCAGCTTGTTCCAACTGGTTCTTTATTCAACACAACCACAAATATCAGAAGACAAGAATGACCATACTGTAGACATCTGTAGACATCTGTAGACATCTGTAGACATCTGTAGCCTATATTCATCCATAGGATTCCATAGGTCCATACTCCATGCATCTCTATGCCATCATCCCCGTCGCAGGACTTAGCCAGGATGCTTCCTATCTCTTCGAAGCCCTTGGCTGCGGTTTGCAGAGTTCTCACCTCGGCACTGAGCATTGCGCCATGCTCAACGATTTCCTGAAAGATGTCTCACATTGTCTCACAACATTCAACGACTCAACAGGAATCAAACCCCCCGTTGGTCATTTAATGTCATTTAAGCGGTGTTCGAAATGGGTCTGGTATTTATACTCATGGTGCTTTTGCAAGTACTTTCGAGGTGGTTTTGCGACCACACTCCCGGCTTTCGCGCCGTGAACATTTGACAGAATTGCTTTCGCGGAGCTTTGGCCTAATAGCGCGACAATTTATAATATCTTGCCACTTCAGTCGGCCAATCATTGACTCTCGCGAAGATTTCGCGATGGTGTCTTTCAACTTGGTCTTCGCGAAGCTTTCGCCCAGTTTTCGCGAGTTGGGTTTTAGCTTTCGCGGGCACTACGCAGTTTAAGCCCAAGTGAAGCCCTCTACATAAGGGCTTTGAACGCTGCTCATTTTGTCCTTTACAGATCTCCGACAACATCAGGTCTAAGGCAACACGGAGACACATGGAGGTGCTCCGGTGTTGTCAGGCCAAAACGGAACATGACCGGCCAAAACGAAAACGAATGTCTAAATTCAAGGGGTGGGTAGCCCGACGATGCGGGTGCGCACGTATGATCACTTGCTGTTTGGAGTTCCATTCAGTTCCTTGTCCGCGCTCCTGGCCTCTTGCGCTGCCTTGTCCAAGTTTTTCTGGTAGCCTTAGCTAAACAACACGCTTCATCAGGCTTGAGGTCTGTGTCAACTATTTTGGCAGCACCAGTCACCCGGATTTCCCTATAGGTTTTCCCGTATCTTCCCGCTGCTCCATCTTAGATCATCTTGAAACAGTTTTTGGGGCTGCTGTGGTTGCATGTCGAGGTGCTATCGTTGTTGGACTTGAACTTCTCAACCTTTCCAGAAACATCACAAGCATCTCGACTAATAATACAATAATTGCAATATAATATCATCTCAAAGTGTCATATGAAACAGATACTGTCTCGCGCTCCCGCAGCTTTCTTTTTCCACAGCTATGCCTATGCTCAGTCAATTTCACCTGCAATCCTCAGGTTTGCTTTGGGTTGTCACGATGTGACACGTACATAGCCCCAGACCAGTTTCGCCACTGGTCAGCTGCCTGGCAACCCAGGCTGGAACCTGCTCTGCAGGAATCACCCATCCCTTAAACCTAAGGGAAGGAAAAACTCTATTGGTCGCCCCAAGAGAGGATCCCCGATAGAGGCTATGGACTCGCCTGCCGTGCAGGCTCCCCTAACCTAGGCGGACATCTCCACGGGAGGTCGGCTCTTAGGGTTGGGAGGGTGGGGAAAGAAAACAGGAATGAATGCTATTTTGGTTCAAGTTTACTTGAGCCAAAATGGTAGCATTCATTGAAACACTTAAAGATGATACATGCACACCCAAGCCTGCCAAACTCAATGCATGGGTACATCCCAAAGTGTCATATGAAACAGATACTGTCTCGCGCTCCCGCAGCTTTCTTTTTCCACAGCTATGCCTATGCTCAGTCAATTTCACCTGCAATCCTCAGGTTTGCTTTGGGTTGTCACGATGTGACACGTACATAGCCCCAGACCAGTTTCGCCACTGGTCAGCTGCCTGGCAACCCAGGCTGGAACCTGCTCTGCAGGAATCACCCAATGCACTCAATTCCCAAAGCACTAAAGGTATTCGAAGGTGAGAATGACAGCTGCAAAGGGTAGCTGGAACAAGATTGTAGGGAGGTACGACGAATAAAATTCAAAACCATGGCATCGCCACCATGGATCATTGACGCCAAGTCGGCTGATATCGTCAGCCCAGTTGCTCTTGCTCTGGACGTACTCCCAATATCCTTGGGCTCGCAGTGCAAACAGAGCTAGATGGATCAAATGACCTAGCTTCGCTAAGTCGGCATTGCTAGAACGTCCTCTCACTAGCGTCATGACGGCTGCTACGTTGTCCAAAAACCATAGGCCGTGTCGGTTTCGAAACAGATCAGGCCTTTCGACAAGGGCGTAGAGCACCATAGATAGTTCCAATTGGGCGATATGCGTCTCTGCAGGTTGCCAAAGTGTTCGGAGCTCTGCACAGTTGGTCGCGACAAAACTGTGACGAATTTGTGATCCGTCAGGCTGGAAAAAGATCAGATGAAAACCTCCTGAACCAGGATTGTCTGCTTCGACAGCTGCGTCGGAGGCTGCCAAAAAGCGCAGATGATCCAGGTGCAGAACGGGAAATTCCCGCTTTGGCTGAAAGCGCATAACCGCTTCGATCACCTCGAAGCATGCTTCAATCTCGGGAGTGATGGTCGAGGTTGTCTCGTCTTGCCTGGCTTTGATGGCCATGAGGCCGCCATATCCCACTCGACCGTAGATTCCCTGTTCCAGGAAATTGGCCAAGCCGTACAGCTTCGATGCTGCCCCTCGGCTAAAATGGCCAGTCACCCTGGCTGTTGCCAACATGTCACGTACTTTGTCATGGAGCCGTTCTCGAGCCCAAAACTGTACGTGCCCTGTTTGGTTGATGGAGCTGAGATCATGAGTCAATCCCAAAAAGGTTCCGGTGCTCTGCATTGGTTGTTTCTTGTCCTCTGCGAAGGGGGAGCCGATAAGAGAACACAATTGATTCATGGCCCATTGGCCTGACCCTTTTGAGGATTGCAAGTCTGTAATGGTCGCATCATCAAAGTACAGGGATGTCAAAACTCGGCAAAAACGCCTGGCTAGTGCCTCCAATAGTCTGGAAAAACGGTTGAATGATGTAACCGCCAGCGGCAGTCCGAAGAGTAGCCCAGCGTAGACTTGGTATGCAGGGGTTTGCCATTCGTGATGGTACCACACCACCACGCAGCCCAGACTTTCCTGCAATGCCATAGGGCAATACCTGTATGCTGAAGGCAGATCTTCTTGTCCTGTTTCCCAGGCATCGTTCGCGAAGAAATCGGCCATCTCATCCTCTGTCCAACGATGCATTGCAAGGCGAATGTGCTGGGCAGGACGCAATGGACTGCACAATGTGAGCTTGTTAGCATCAGACGACAAGGCTGATTGTCCTCCGGTGTCCCCATTGTCGATCACACGCTGCTTGCCTGAGCTCTGTGTGATCACGCAACGCGGGATCAATCGATGGGCCTTGTTGCCAATGGCCCGCAGGAAATCTGTCCGTCGCAAGGGCTCTGTGCAGAAACCATTCGCTGCGTCCTCCAATGACTGCTGCAGGAGGAACTCATCATCCTTGCCTGCTCTCAGCTGGCCCAAGATGTGCTGATTGTGTTCCTGCCATCCCTCCAACACATCTGCCATGCTGATCACCTCAGCTGGCTGTTGGGGGAATATCCCATAAGGTGGTGCGTAGCCCACTGCAGGCAGCCCACGGATCAGACCATAGGGAAAGCTGGTGTCTGCCCATGATGTCAGCAGCATCAGCAATGCGATGAGCCCCACATCGCGGTGCCGTGTTACCTGCTGGACGGCCGGCTCTTGGAAGGATCGCAAGTGGAGGGTCACCCCCTCCCAGCGTCTCTTCAGCTCTCGCATGGCCCCGACTGCCTGCTGTCGCCACGGGCGCAACTGCTGGCCATGTGCCACATAGGCATCTGCTACGAACTCCAGGTCTAAGTCGACGACTGGGAGGTCTTCGTAGGGCAACGGGTGCTGGGCTCGTTGGACTGCTTGGTTGAAGTGGTCCTCAGGATCCAAGTTGAACGGCAGCAGTGGGGGCAAAGCGGCACGGTGTGTCATCGCACCCACTTGGCACCCGTCCCCAATCCGTGCAAGCTGCCTCACTGACCCGGCAGCCAGATGCGGGACTAGGGGCCCGTCCCAAGCTTCTCCTCGCTCTGCAAGCCAAGTGGCATATGAGCAGAAGGGCGGGCTGTTGATGAGGTCTTCAATCATTGCAAACTTGTAGTTCTTGAACCAGTGCTCGGGGAAAAGCTTTTGGAATGCCAATACCAGTGCTTCTTGGCTCATCATGGGTAGGGCTACCCCCCTGGGAATAGCCTGGATCCCTTGCAACAATGCCACAGTCCTACTCCATCGGCCATCGGTGCCCCGCTGCATTGGGTCACCCCCAGGGGCGGTGGCATCGAAGAAGAGGCCAATGAGCATGTCCGCTTCGCACAGGTGCTCCATGGGGCAGTCGCACGCCAGCTCCATATTGCTAAGCTCATGCAAGGCGTCCCACAAAGGTGATGTTCGAATATGGACAATGTACCTGGCCGGCCATTCACCGGCTTCGCAGTTGTGGCCCGGTGTCCATGGCGATTTCCACTTGGTCGTCGATAGGCGATGATGAAAGCTGCCTCGGCCGACGTAGATGGTCTTGCGTGGTAGCTTGTTGTTCTCGATCATCACCTCCTTGACGAGCCTTCGGACCGGTAACCCCGATCGTTCAGCCCTCAAGGATTCTGTGAGGCCCAGCGTCACCGCCAGTGGTGCCATTGCCCACTCCCGCATTGCGCGCGGGTCCATATCCAGCCAATGTTCACGGCGTCCGACTGACATGAACGTGGGCATGCGTGGGACATGCAGGACGGCTAGACCTGTGCGGACTGCCCACCAACTAGCCGACACTGCAATGGCAAAGGCAAGGACTGCTGTGTACTCTGCCTCTTCTTTGGATGGGTAGAACCGCTGGCCGTCGGAGGTGTAGGGGGTCCATTCCTGTGGGTCGTGCACATGGTGGCAATTGGCTGGGGGCCAGCGTTGGATCTCCTCCACATTGTGTCGTAGCACTTGATGCTTGCAACGCGCCCCACCCAAAGTACATGCCGCGTAGGCTGTGTCGAACCATTGTCCCGATTCCCACATAGTCACCTCTGTGGACGTCCACCAGTGCAAGGAGCGGGCAGGGTTTTCACGCACACTGCCTCCCCCCCTATCCCGCAACTTCTGAATTTCTCCCAAGACATAGTTGCAGGCTTTGTTGTCAAGGTCGACTCTTTGGGCATCCCGGCTGTTGAGGTGAGGCAGGCCATCAGGGTAGACCTCGGATCGAAGAGGACCAGGGGCTGGCCGCCCGTCTTCAAACTTCCTGGGGATCTCCCTGGCCCTGCTCTTTGTCGAACAGTCGATAGCTGCCGCTATGAAGATCACCTCTTCAAGCTGTTTGCTCAGGGAGTGTTGCCGGCGCTCATCTGACAGGTCATGGCTGTCATCCAACAACCAATCCACTGTAATGCATTGCCACCCGCAACTGATGAATGCTTTGGTGAGGGGTGCGTTGGGACCTGCCATGAGATCTGCCATAAGAGGTCGCCCCTCTTGCGGCTCTAGCTCATCTGACCCAAAAGAGGCAGCCGCCTCCTCTTCTGGGGCGTGTCAACGCTTACCAGTGCAATTGGCTGCACCGTGGTTGAACGCTCCACATACCCGATCTTTCCTGACAACTGCTCCGCATCGATGGGCTCCCTGAGGACATGGTTTGGCCTTGCAGCCGCCTCGTTGAAATTGCGGGCAAAGTTTGGTACCATCCTTCATTGCCGTCGCCACGGGTTTGCCATTGATCGGCTTGCCCAACTTCAAGGGTGATGTGCTTGGCGGCACCTTAGATGGACTTGCAGTAGAGGCTGCGGTGGGGGCTGCACTCTTCCTGTCCGGGGTAGCGGGCCCTGGTGCAGACCAATGTGCGTCCCTGGACGTGTAGATCTCGCTGATCACCTGTCCCAAGCTCATCGTAGACTCACGAAATTTGGACACCCACTCACTGCGTTCCTCCACGTCTTTGGCCTGGAGCCATTGCATGCGCTGTGATGTAGGCAAACCTGCCACACTGCGCTTGGCTCTGAAGTAGTACTTGTAGACGATGTCCATGGGGACGTTGACAAACTTGACTGTATCGGCTCCTAAGTTGAGCTCTTGCGCGGCGTCTGGTGCTCCGGTCACCCCAGAGCACCCTGCCATGGCATAAGCCAACATCAGGGTGAACAACCTGTCCAGGTAGTTGTCGACATCATGGGTAACCACCTCCTCATCGTCGCCATCTTCCAAGAACAGTCCTTCGCTGAGTTTGCGCTTCTTCTGCGATGTCGTGAGCTGGAATTGAAGGGTTTTCACTCTCCATATGTTGTACACGCAAAGCATGCGCTTCTGCATCTCTCTGGCGACTCTGGAGATGGTGGTGTCTGCTGGGTGGATCTCTGGGGGGAAGCGCATCTTGTAGCGTCTCCAAAACTGCTGCTTGGTGTCGCGCAGCTCGGTCTCCCCAAGCATGGTGTCCAAGTCCGACAGTGCAATCTTGGATCGATCCTGCTCCACCTGACGATAGTAGAGTCCCACTGCGGCCCATGCTCTGCGGACTCGAGCCGTCATCAGCAGTGCCTTATCCCCCAGGCCCAGCTTAGCAACCCAGGGCTCAATGGCTTGCTCCGATGCCCAGAGGAAACGAAACTCTTGCAAACTTTCGACGCCCAACCGGAGCAGGGCTGTAATTACCCCATCATCCAACGAGAAGTTGTCACCCAACTTCCTTAGGATTTCCTCTGGGGAACCCTTTTCCAGTGGGACTTTATCAGTCTCCATGGCCTATTCTCGAGGACACCCCTCTAGCTAAGGCCCAGGGATCCCCTCCCTTTGACTGAAAACTGCGCCTCGGGTCTCCCCCGTGCGTTGTGCTGGAACAGCCTGGCGTGGCATGAAATAAATGGACCCTGACATACACTGATGTGAAATCTGGACATGTGTACAACGCACAGCTATGTTGCGACCTCACATGACATCACCTTCATGCCGCCACAGAGCTATGGTACACTAGACTATCTGAGGTCCCCCTCCCAGATGGTCTTGTGCGTTGTCATGAAAGGAAAAACTTGAAAAACACAACGAAAGGACATGAGGGCACGGCACTTGCTCAGTGGGCACCCCACTGAAAGTCACCTGGCTCTACTATTTTCCTCTCGCGCATGATGTTACTGCTGGGGGCGGTCATGCAGGCTGGATTGAAGCTCTTATCCAAGCCCCGAGCTGATGAATTCGGCTCTCCATGGCCGGAACGGGCCAGTGCTGCTGATCAGCGCAAAGGCCAAAAATTCGGCTTGGGCATCTTAGGCAGGCGGCCACCATGACGCTGGCGCTCGACGGAGGCACTGGTCACACCAGGGGCGCTCCCATGCCAGAGCTTCAAAGACGTCCGTGGACATGTATGGGTTCACCAGGCGCTTCGCCTTCCCATCGGCCTGCTTGTGCTGGCACAAGGTGATGCCGTCCTCGACCGTGACATGGGTGCTGGACCTCTCCGTAGCTGCATATCCCTGCGGCTCGGGGTGCTGTATTCCCACCGCGGTGTCCTGGAAGGTCTTGTGCAGCCACTTCCGCATGCCTTGGTCGCGAATGACCTTGTTCAGCTCTGTATCCCTGCGGCTCTCCACGTAGTGGTTGGCATCCTCAATGGACTCGCCGGCCAGCAATGCACGGCAGAGGATGCCTAAGAAAGCACCCCGGTGTCGCCCCTTGATGCAGTGCACCACGACGTTGTCGCCGTGCCAAACAGTGTTCTTGACGGCCGGCCACACGTCTGTCCACTGTTCGTTGCGTACCTGGCTGTATGCCGCCGCGAAGGTCATCAACTGAGCTCCCGGGAGGGTCACCCCCCCCCGGCTCTCAGGACCATTCGGGAAGCAGCAGATCTGCAACGCTGTCTTGGGGAACTTGTCCACCGTCTGCCTCATTGGAAGTCCTGCCAGGTAGATGCCACCACCCTTCCGGGATGTCCAGATGCAAGTCGGGGCCTGGGCTGTCCCTGAGCCCACACCCAACCGCTCCAAGTGGAGGTCCAAGGTGTCTCCTGCTGCCTTGCCATGGCCTTTCTTTGGCATGGCCTTGATCTGTGGCTTCCAGGAGCGGCCAAGCGCTTCGGCGTTGTGGTTGTAGCCCTGGACTTCGCAGCTGTGGCCGGTGGCTTAGATGTAGTGGCTGCAGCCTTCGGAGGTGTCTTGGGGGCTGCAATGGCTGGCGCCTTGGGCGGAGTCTTGGGTGCAGCCTGACCTCGGGCTTTCTTGACAGCTGCGCGCATCACCTCGGCCATCTCGTCGTCAGTGGCACCGCTCGCCGCGGTCCTCTTCCGGCCAAAAGTGGCCTTCTCCCCCACGGCTGCCGGCACCAAGGTGGCCGATGGCTTGGGTGCCGCTGGCACTGCTGTTGCGGCCAACACCGCCCTCTTGATGTTGCAGACGCCTGCACCGTGCTTGCCACCACATGCCCGTCCTGACTTTTGTAGAATGGCACACAAGTGCACTCCGAAGGGGCAGGAGTCTGCCGGATTCGGGCACTCGTCCGTCTGGAACTCCGGGCAAATGGCCTTACCATTCTTCAAAGTGGCCGTCAGCACCTTGCCATTGAGTTGATCAGGCATCTGAGGTGCCGGTGCGGCTACGGCCTCTTGCCGGGCTTGCTGTGCCGCTTCAACAAACTGCTGTGACAACTTGAGCCTCTTCTTCACGTCCTGGAAGCTATGTGCAGAGGCCCAAATAGGTTGGCGGTCTTGTCGCAGCAACCTGTCAGCTTCAGTCAGGCCATGAGCTCGGGCTGCATCTAGCTCTGCCTGCGGGATCGCCTCCCACAGCAGGTTGCTAGCGAGCTTGGCCGTAGCGCCCCAGATCAGGGATTTCACCTTGACCGACGCGTATTTTGCCGAAGAATAGTGAAATGCCATCGCCCCCACCTCTGGTTGCTCACTCTTGTTTTGCCAGTCGCCCAGGGCTGCCATTTCTTCAGGCCTGCATCCTAACAACTGGGCCACCGTGGGTGCAAGCCTCCTCCAGCTGTAGGTGGTCAGATCTTCTGGATTGTCGAGGAACACGGACATTTCCTGTTGCATCGTCTCTTGCACTTCTAGGATCGTCCATGGGCGCCCTTCGTCCGAAAAACAAAGGCCTGCAAGTCTCTGCCTTGCTGGTGCCAGCGTCCTGTATGCCTCCAGCACTTCCTTGGCCCAAAAGAAGCCGTTGGCGAATGTGGCCGGCACCGCAAAGTCGAAACCTTCGCGGGCATGCTTTTGTTTTCCCTTAGGGCACCTGCAATGGAGGAATGCAGCGGTGAGGCGCCGAGGTTCTGACCGCGCGATGTGCGCATACCTCAAACAGCCAAACGACATGATCCAAGGAGCCAGAAGAACTGACCACCTCTCATCGCCGACCGCGTGCAACTCCGTGATGCGGTCCTCCAAGGCCTGCACTAATGGCGGCTCCACCACCGGTGCTTGCCCACGCTGCCCAGTCGCCCTGGGTGTTGTAGGCACTTGCAAGTTTCCCAGCTCCATGTCTTGGTCGGCATTCTTGTTCATCCATTTCAAGGCTTGGAGTGCTCGTGCTGGCGCCTGGGTGTGGTTGAGGAACTGATCCAGGTCGACCATTCCAGGAGGAGCGGGTCGCCCCCGACTCTCCAAGAAGGCCCTCAGCTCCAACCAGGTGTTGACCACTCGGTCAATGGTCGCCTTCTCCGCGTCCTTCACCTTCTTCTCGGCGATCCTCTTGCACGTTTGTTTCCATTCGGCCTTGAGGGTGTCTGTCAAGATGCCAGCTGGTTTGTATGCGCCCATTCCGACAAACATCGACACCAAGCCGTTCACCCGCTTTTGGACGGCCTCATCCAGGTTCTTGGTGACGTTGACGGCCTTGGGCTTTTTCTTGTAGATTGTCTTGCGCACAGGGCGCAGAGTGACGGAACCCTTGGGGTTGTCCTCCACGACTTTGGCCCCAGCAGCAAGGAGGTGCTCTTCCACCCTTGCTCTTGTCTGCAGCCAGTCATCTGCTACGTGATGGCCAGCTAGTCCAACGACTTGATCGTAGTCGGTGTAGGCATAGGCGAAGTCGTTGTCGTCCAGGAGGCCTTCGTTCTCCCTCCATTGACGCGCACGCTGTGCAGCTATCATCATCAAGGAGTCGGCTGCTCTCCATCCCGGTTCAGGGTCACCCCCTGACGAGGACGAAGCTGCCGCTTGAGCTGCATAGTAGCCTTTGCCGCCTGATGCCATGGCGCTGCACCCTAACAAGATTGCTAAGGTGCGGAGAGCAAAAAGATGCTGCGGTGACTTCAGAGGTGCCTCCTCTGTCATAAAATCAACCTGCAGCAAACATCTTCTTACGTCCTCCACAAGTGCTGCATGGCTCACGCCAGGTGAAGCAGTCACTACACATCCCGACGCAGCATGCCCAGCACACGCGCCTGGTGGGATCTCCGCACTCTGTGCAGGCGGTGCCCAGCTGAAGCATGCCTGCATCCTGGCATTCCAGCCATCCACATAGCGCTCGATGTGCCCTGGCGCCTTCTCTCCCCCAGGCCACCCAGGGTCGCCCCCTAGGTGCTCTGGGGAAATGCCGCGGCTCGAGGAAGACCGGTAGGAGCTCGTGAGGGCCTGTGCATCTGAGCCAGCTCCTCCATTGATCGAACAGCTCCCCCAAGCCCAGTTGCCCAGCGTCGCCCGCTGAGCACCTGAGCTGCAACCCGTAGAGATCCTGGGGCACGATGTCAGCGGCCACTTTGTGCTTCGTATAGGCAGCGACCAGCAGCAGGTCCATGGGGTCCTGGTGCTGGTAGTAGTACGCCCAAGCATCCGCAGGCGCCACATCATCGGGCAGCACAACGCCACGGCTGTTCCACAAGCCGAGCCACGGGAACTTGAACCCCCCCACATGAGCTGCGCAACGCTGGCAGTCATCAAGGCAACAGGGTAGCTTCGGCAGGGGGGGGAAAAGCTCTGAATCTGTCCCAGTCGTGATGACGTAGGGGGAATGCAACACTTCAATGCCATGCATCCAGCATGTGTATGCTGCAGCATCAGAGCCCTCCCGCGCCAGCCTTTCCACGTGGCTCTTGAACTCCAGGAAAGCAGCAGCATGAAGGATCTTCGCCTCAGTGGCTGCCGGGATATCGATTCCTGGGAGTTTGCGCTGCATACAAGGTCGCCCCTTGTATATAATTTGAACCACCCAATCAAGGTCTGGAAAGGTCACCCCTTACCAAGACCAAGAAAGAAAACAGCAATGAATGCTATTTTGGTTCAAGTTTACTTGAGCCAAAATGGTAGCATTCATTGAAACACTTAAAGATGATACATGCACACCCAAGCCTGCCAAACTCAATGCATGGGTAAATATAATTGCCCCCATATCGCTCCCCTGGAACCAATCATAATATGACCCAACTAGCTATACTCAAACACAATACCGAAAGTTGCTGCCTGCTCGTGAAGGCGGAAGTATGTAACAATGAGGTCGGAGTTCATCAGAAGAAAAACCTCACAACTTCGCTTGCTGAGCAACCAACCACGTGACCACGTCTTGAAATTCCACAACCAGCGCTTCGCTGCTGGCTCACTTCCAAATCAGCGGCACTCAGACTTCAGCTCGTAAAGCCAAGTCGCGCCGGTGGCAAAAAGGAGGGTTCCAATTGCAGGTCTCACCATGCCCGGCTGTGGCACCAGATACATCCAGAGCCCAACTGCGAAAATCACTACCTTATCAATAAAATGGCAAAGGATGACCAAGGAACAAAATGATCAAAATTCTGGAGTCCAATGGAGCCCGCCCTTGTACAGAAGTCTAGAAGTCTCTGCTCTTTGCATATTTTGCATGGTCTCCGACAGGCTAACGTCCGCAAATCCTGCTGAAAATCTCAGGACCAGCTGCTGAAAAAGCGTAGACCACCTCAGCAAGCTCAGACTAAGTGCCGACTGAAGAAATCTTCTTGCAATCGTCCGTCATTCATCACGTCATGGCACAGCCATATACGGCTCTGAGCTCCAGGCATAGTAGAGTGAGTTGAGATCCTCGTGCTTCTCATCATCACTACTCTGACCCTCAACTTTTCCTTGGCCAAGCTGTTGGTAGGCCTCAGCTCGACAGATTCAAACATGGCAAGGCTGCGGTGCCATCTGCGGACCAGCCACTCCACCTTTGGTCAAGAAATCCACCATCCACGTGGTTGTGAGGCATAGCAGCGGGAGGAGGAAGGCACCTGCGGATTTCAAACGCCGCAGTCATCACAGTAGTCATCATGCAGCGCTGCGCAGCAAGCATGACTTTCCGATCATTTTTGAAGTCTGTTAGTCTCTGATGGCCTGATGCTTTGACATGACGCACACTGGTGAACATCTGTCAAATCGAAAACGATAGAGCATTGCAGGTCGAATGGACGGCCTAAGAAGATTTGCTCCATGGCCAAAGCAGCCTTCCAAGCACAAACATGCAACATCCTGTCAAAAACTAGAGAGTGTACCTTGAAAAAAAGAAACTGAAATGGAGCCGCATCAAACGGCCGAATCTGAGACCAACAAGCGGTTAGCCGTTTACAACTTGTAGCAGCGGCTACTTTGCCGCACAGCCAAGGAACAAGGCCAGACGTACCACCGCTACATGCAGCAACATGAGTGGCTTGCTGATAGTGTCCATACATGCCAACAGGATCCAGAACAGCTTCCTGGGGCACCGCGTTGAAGTTCGAAAGGCTCCAATACTGAACACTACTGCTCACAACTGATATTCACAGATTCTGACGGCATGCCGTTTTGGCATTGTTGTTTTCAAGGCATGATAGTGCGACCAGAGTTCGGTGGCATTCAACCTTTGCTCCAAACTCTTGAGGTCGCTGAATACGGACTCTGCTTTCCACTTTGGGCAGGTCTGCTGCAGAACTGTCCTGAAAGCTGGTTCAATTGTTGACCCGACTTGTTTTGGCTGCATCTACAAGTACCTGCAAGATTCTACAAAATCTACAAGTACGTACCGCCTATGTGAACACCCTGCAGTAAGGCACAGCGCATGCCAGTACAAAGGCAGCTAAGTTGGATGCTTGTACTCAGCGAGCCAGCTAACTCCAGCCAATACGGATGCTTTGGCCAGCTCCAAATGCTCCGAAGCAGGGTTTGGGACTGAGCCTGCCCCATTCGCGCGATCAATCCGACATTCACAAAACAAGGCAGGAATGCAATCGTTCCCGTTTGATGTCTGGGAACCTTTGAGCAGAATGTGTGCCTGCTCATTTCTCCAGTACGGATTTCAAAGCAAACCATACAGAGCCCATGAAAGATTCCTTTTTATCCTTTTTTGAGAAGCTGGCCGGTCAAGTAGTGCTCAGCAATGCTGTACGAGGACGAGCTTTTTCCAGCAGACCTGTGCTCTAAGACTCCCATACTATCATACTACCCTAAAAGGCCAAACAAAGGCCAACAAGCATGATTTACTGTCTCTACTTTGATTGTCTTGGATCTGCCACTGAATTGCAAGGAAGTGTAAGACATAGGCGCTTTTGAATGCTTTTGATATGGCAAATAAATCTAGAAATATCTAGAAGAATTAGCAAAGCATAGCAAAGCAGTCCAGAACTTCGATTGGGCGCCGAGATTCTGCTCCGCAATCTCGAGGAGTTTCGCATCTGGCCCACCTCAGGTTTCGCACACCCTATACGCAAAACCAAATCAATGGTTTCCCATGTCTTTCCTCATCTGGTAGAAGAAACCAACATGTTTATCTCTCTCTCCTTTATCTGGTGCTCTTGAAAAACCCTGTAAGTGTAAAATCTGCCGACGTTCTCCCTCAACGTTCTCATGTAACGGGTCTCGCATAGTGACGTGGTGAATCAGGCAGTGCTTCCTAGGCACTGCCACCGCAAAACCGCACCACATCACTGGCAGTCGAGAGCTCAGCAGCTGCTGCAGCACAGAGAACTAGAGTCGTGGAGGACACGCATGCAGGTAGGATCAGCCTCAACCTTAGATGATGCGTATGTATGTTCCTTATATTTTTGTACTATATATGTATTATATTTGTTCAATATATATATATATACCAATATAGACGTGTATAGATATACGCACTAATATACCTATAAAATCCTATAAATCCGCCCACACCGCTTTGGCGGTGAAGGCGTGCTTATTGGGGGGCAACAGCAACACTAAATGCTCAATGACATTTGTTAATATAGCAGTCGCTATATCAGCTTTAGCTGGGGGGGGGGGGCCAAAAACGGTTTCGCACCGAGACCAGACCCCAAAAACGGTTTCGCACCGAGACCAGAATACGGTGGCGTTTTCGACATTTTTCGAGGATTTTTGGGTGTCTGAGCGCAAGAGGGTATTGAAATGGAATTTTGGGTCATTTTGGTAGCTTTCCGGCAATGGAAAAACGGCCAAAAATGAAAAAAACATTGTACATAGCAAGATTTTGCAGGGTTTTGGATGCCAGAGCATTGAAAACACTGCAAAAACAAGTGTTTTGGACTGACGTTATAGCAAAAAACGTGTAAATTACCGTATGCTTGACTGGAAACATTACAAAAACACTGTCAAAAGCAATGTTTTGGAAGGATTTACTGCCAATATGGCAAAAAACGTGTAAATTACCGTCTGTTTGACTGGAAACATTGGAAAAACACTGTCAAAAACAATGTTTTGGAAGGATTTCTTATTGAAACTTCTTAGCTTGAAGAGCCCCCACAGGAGAAAACCACCCTTAGCCCCTCTCACGGACCGAAATAAACCTGCGGTGTGGGCGGCCACCCCACGCGAA
The DNA here is from genome assembly GCA_947184155.2 of Cladocopium goreaui. Classification (NCBI taxonomy): domain Eukaryota; class Dinophyceae; order Suessiales; family Symbiodiniaceae; genus Cladocopium; species Cladocopium goreaui. The sequence continues at coordinate 133,339 of CAMXCT020006778.1, read as the reverse complement.
GCGGGGTGAATATCGAGTGAGATATCTGCATAAATGACTATATATATATTCATCCATGTCTTAAAATAGACATAGATGTATGACATATATATATATGATATGTATAACAAGTCTATATATAATTGTATGACAATTATGTGTGTTTATACGGATGGTGGTTTATGTAGGTGTGTAATGTATATAATGTATGTAATGTATTGTAATGTATTGTAATGTATGTAATTATGTAACGTATTGTAATGTAATGTGTAAGGTAAGATAAGGTAAGGTAAGGTAAGGTATGGTATGTATGTATGTATACCTACTATTTTGTATTTATCTATTCATTTATTTATGTGGCTATGTATTTATCTATTCAATAATTATTCATTTATGATATATATATGTATCTATGTGTTTCTTTATCGTCTTTATCTATAAATAGATATATAATATGCAGGTACATATTACAACGTATATACATCTGTATACCGTCCGTATATTGAAATATATAGAAGATTATAGAAGTACAACATTCAGTTGGAAGAAACAGGATTCCCAAAAGATCTCGCAATGTCTCGTGCATCTTTATATTCCGGACACTGCAGTCCACACTGGGAGAGTTGATCGCAAAACTGGTCGAACGTGATAAGAGATTGCTATAGGTTGCGTCATGACGTCAGGAGAAGGCTGAACAGTGCTGATGCCTGATGCCCACACCCTTGTGCAAACAAGCAGCGCGGATGCTGACATTTTGTTTGTGAGTCGTTTGTTCACCCTGGCATTTTGGCTTGCCAAGAATTGAAGCCAAACCTAGTCAAGGCCCGAACCGGACACTCAATTTGGTCCCTTCTCTCTCTCTCTCTCTCTCTCTCTCCGTGGGCCGCTCCCACATTCTCTCCCTCTCGCCCTCTGTGCTCCCTCTGTCTCTGTGTCTGCTCTACCAACTTCTGAACGCACAATTTCTATCAATTTCTGAGCTCTGAGCTGCCCCAGCGCATACCAGCACTGCAGCTAGGTTTAATCCAGCAAAGATTGGAAGCCTTGGATTTTCTGGGCGCGTCAACATTTAGCCCGCACCCCGCAACATCAATGACTCAAGAACCAAAGACCATGTAGACAAAACAAGGTCATTGCTCATCCTCTGCCTTTTTCCATCTGTTTCTTTTTTTTCCATCTGTTTCTTTTTTTCCCATCTGTTTCCTATATTATATATCTTCAAGAAGTTGCCAATATCTTGCGTTGCGGTGTAGATGAATTCAAATGACATCTTAAATGCTGTCAGGATGCCACATGGACAAACTTCTGAGGTCATCAATGCCGCTCTGCACCAAAGCTGGGAAGTCTTCCAAGGCCTTGACCTTGGATTGAGCAGTAGCGACATTGTCTGATGTCGGAGTCCGCACGAATAGGCTGAGAATTGTTGCACACTGACAAACAATCCAACTACTGGTAAAATGGAAGATGGATAAAGTCTGATTCGTAACATTTCAAGTCATTTCATACCTGTCTTCAATCACGCGCATCAGCTAAGCCTCCAGCTGCCAGCGAAGCTTCACTGGAGGCTTTTGAGATGTCCTCCTTGACTCTTGAAACTGAGCTGCCAAGCATCTGTTCGATGGAAGGCGGACAAATCTTGTAAAGATCATTCCTTGGGCGTGCATGAAATAATGCGGTAAACATGGAAACAGAAACAACAACGGCAGCAGCAACAAGGGCAAAAGCCACACTATGAAGAGGAAATCGAGGGATGAAGAAAGCAAACGCAAGTACACAAATATTCAAAACAGAAGCAACTAAACAGCAGGCCCCACGCTACCCTCGGACCTTTCGATGCAGAAAAGCATCAAGTCCGCCGTCACCGTCTGCGCACTGAAACTGACACCATCGACCTTAATATTGCTGGTTTCGGGACAATGCTGTGCTCTGGTCCGCTGCTGCCCACTCGGTATGATCCATTGCAAATGAGCTGCATCTGTCACGCTCGTCTGCACTCCGCCCACAATTTGGCCAGCTTCCTTGCTTGATGGCTTTTGTCTACCAGGTTCCGCAGTATCAAGTTCATTCTTTGCCCTGCGATCCCCAATTTGTTCGAGGGGCGTGACACATGTCTACTATGTCCATTATACTGAACAGCCGAGAATCTGAAGCGGCCCAGTTGAAGGCATTGCCACCAAAGCCGGATGAAAAAGAAAGCACACAATTCAGGAGCAACACAGCCTCCAACAAGTCGCAACAGTTTCAAAGTGTCAGGGACCAGAAAATCCAATTCAGTGCCCAGCCTGTGGAGTTTTGATATGGAGGTCCCCAAATTAATGGAAAAGTGCTTCCAGGATCTTCCAGGATGTTGTATGTAGATGATGCGTTCCCCACAAGTTCCAGGTGTTCACATGTGTTTCACGCTTCTATCTTTTTTGATTTTTTTGGGGGAGTGGCTATACATCATAATTCATACTAAAGCACTACCCACTACCAGTAAAGTAGGCATGGCTTCATTGACAGCTCATCATGCTCTAAGGTGCTGGCGCTCAGAAGGACTGCTGCTGCAAAGCAGCCCCAGTAGTAGTACTCTTCCTGCAATGAACCACCGATGGACGGTATTTAAAAAATGCAAGTATATAGTGTGGCATAATTTGCGGCATAATTAGTTGATGCTAGTTGCATGCTTTTGTGATGAAAGGCACTTTAAGGATACATCCGATCCTTAAGGCCTGTTGTATGATGTGATGTGGCCATGTAAATCTGACCTCTATTGACTGTTGAGAACTCTCCCTCTATCGCCATCTCCAGGAGTTCAGCTGACTATTCTACCCTTCCCTGTTCATGCCAAGCGCCTGGACTCCTGGGAATGTAGGCAACTGCAAGCCACAGAAAGGCTTTGGGACGGCATCATTCGTGTAGACCTCCGCTGGGCCGCTGGGTAATTCTGGGATCACAGCTGGAGGTCACTTTAAATTGGTTTGAATGCCAGCCAGGTTGCATAGATGATCAAACCGGCTGCTAACAAGCCAAGAAGAACTGCCAAAATGGGCCTTAGCGCGGTCAAGACCGCATTCACCGCCACACCAGGGTCCACGTGGATGGCTCCAGGACGTGCTATGTGACAGGGCTCACATGGGCTGATTGCAAACAAGATGCCACAAGTAGCTACCGGCTCCACTGAGCAGAAAGGGCCAAAAGCCTTGCAAGCTGAAGGGCTCCACCCAAGATGCATTGCCATCACCACCTTGGCACACAGAATCTATTCGAGTCCATCCTCCACACATGGATCAAAATGGATCAAAATGGATCAAATGTCAACAAAACATAACGGCCATGACTTTCGCACCACTTATTTTCAGTTTAAGTTCGCCTTGCTCATTGTCCCTGGCACTGGCATATTTTCAGCCAGTGTCACAGATTATGGAACGACTACGGTCCCATATTTGCATCAGTGAGGGGCAAATCTTCAGCCTCTGACCTCTCCCGTCCCTCGCTTCTCCGAGGGACTGCACAAGTCAAGTAGCTACAAAATGAGCTACGGCAGAGTGGGCACTTCTCATCCCTCAAAGAACGCAAGCACGAGTGACAGACAGAGCAATGGCGACATGGTAACAAAAGAACATTCTTTGGACGAGCGTAACATATCATGCAGTCGCTCTCACCTTCATCCTCGAACCCATATATTCCCTGGACATCGACCACTAAGCTTGGCGAGTCACTGAAGCAAAGTTGTCGGAAAATCTCTGCAGTATTGAACGGGGCATTGGACTGACGTTGTGTGGAGCTTTTGTGAAAGCGCACCGCGGAGATCTCACCTTTGGTGTCAAGGACCTGACGTCCTTGCACCTGCACCGGCTGCACCTGTCCTTGTGGCCGGCCAGAGGCCAGGACCACAATTGCCAAAGGAATTGTGGCATTTTGGTCTGGTTGACCATTTCTAAGCCGTGATGCCCCCATATCAAAATCTGACAGCATACTGGGGTGTATCAAATCGCCTGCTGGCGTCACGTAGCGTTGTCCGCAGCCAGACGGCAAGAAGAAATCACGAGATTGGACCAGGAACTGAGAAGAAGGAAAGATACGATCCTCTGACGCTTCGGCACCAGTAGGGGCTGACCAACTTGCACTCTCTGCCGCTTGGCATGAAGTCGCTGACGTTGTCAAATCCTCCATTTCCAGGAGTGATCTAGTCGTTTCAGGATTCGCGTACGCACGGCCATTCGCCCATCTCCCTCGCAAATTTCGCAATGATCCAGTGATGGACCCAGTGCCTCCAGAGCGTCTGTTTGCGGGCTCTGTGGCATGACTTCTCTGCATGAGGTCGTTGCAAGCTTGGGCATTCACTCCCCAATACAACTGGACATAGCAAGGCACTGATGCATCGATGTCAAACTCCACACCGAAGCCCATAGGTCCACCCCCTGAATCCTCCTCGCCAACCCACAAGCATCTGATAGACTCAGGGTGCACATGAGCGAAGACTTCTTGTCTGGAGACCAATTTGGGTGGGACTGTTCTTCGGATACGAAGGATCTGATTGAAGTGTTGACGGATGAGGATCAGGAAATCCTGTGCGTAAATGCTCATTGCTTCCAGCTGCAAGGACCGACTTCGGGTCAAACGAAAGTGGACTTCGGCTGCGCGGAATATCTGGTAGACAACTTTGGCCACCCACGCTGCCAACAGGGCAAGCAGAAGCATAACGAAAAGGTTGTGGAAATCTTGACGCATTCGTTCCGGCAACTGCTGGGCAGCACCATCTGTCTGTGCAGTAGCCACTACATTGGTGGAAAGGCTGAGCACTGCCACTGCCACTTTGAAGCAGCTTGGTCCCTCCATGCGCCCTAGACCCAAGAGGCTTGAGACATCATCTTGCAGCAGAAAGGAAGGCACGAGGGTTGGATGTCACTATAGTATACTATAGTCATCTATAGTCTATTGTGAGTTTCCGGGTTCAAAATAAATGGTGCAAAATAAAAATTCGATTGCAAATCAGGGCAAGGGTGGAAAACTTTCATTTCTGACACAGGATTCCTTGTTAATGACTTCATCAAACCGAACCTAGGTGTCTGAGGGAGGCACTAGGGTCCATGGCAAGAAACTCAACAGTCAAACATTGAGCTGCACAAGCAGGGTGTGCTTCAGTTTGTCGTTTTGCAAGTGTTTATCGTCACTCCATATCTCAAGTCATTGTATCGGGTGGTTGCTTCAATGTATGAAGTCGACTTGATTCGCTCATTGCTTCTAGAAATTGTCGTGTTTGTTGCTTAACTGGGGATATCTTCCCAACCTCTCCCCCGCTGGCTGCTGGGGAAGTAATTTGCAGGCAGTCAACGTGTGCGGGTTTTGTGGTTCGCAAAGACTTGCTACCTCTTCTACAGGTTGATGAAATAATGGAATGTCACTGTTACACAAATTTTGCCCGCTGCCAAGCATGAGTCGAGCCAGCTAGACAGAAAGATTGTGGAATGCAAGTCCACATAACCCAGTATCAAAGGTGGCGACACACCTGTGTAAAAGGGAGTATCTGAGCGTGCTCACGGATGATAATTTGGTCTTGTCTTGGGAGCGCGTCACAGATATATTCTCATGTTTTGCGGTTGGTATATGTTGGTATACAGGAAACACGTATATATATATATAGAGAAAGTAAAAAGAAAAAACAGAGGCGTCTCCTGCAGCACTTCAGGTGCCAGCTGCTCCTGGAAGAAATGTCAAGCCAACATAATCATCCGTACCGCAATGCAGTCCGAGGCCATCTTGCAGCTTGACAAATGCAAATATGTTGTACAGTCCAGCGCTATTAATGATATGTTTCTGCCTGCGTCGGTGAGCTGAAAAGAATGCTCTCAATATCTCTCAATGGTGTTCAACACCATTCGGGCTGGTTCCGCTTTGGCGTGGATGAAGCTTGTTGAAGCTTATTGAAGCGTTCAGCCCCAAATCTATCACCCAAATGAATTCCAAAATCACACATTTGATTCTTTTGGTATATCATGATACGTCTCAAAGTGACAACATGACTTCATGGCACTACTCTCGCCGCGCTCTTCTTTTTACACCTTCTGCCAATCTTTCTGGTCACCTGCTATCCTCAGGTTTGCCTTGGAACGGTCACTGTGTGACATGCGCATAGCCCCAGCCCAGTGTCCACTCCTGGCCTGCCTGGTCGCCCCAGGCTGGAACCTGCTTTTACGGTCTTTTGCAGGTATCACCCAACGCAAAGGTGAGGATGACTGCAACGAAAGGAAGATGGAAAAAGATTGTGGGGAGATACGACGAATGAAAGCTAAATCCATGGCAGCACCACCATGGATCATCAAAACCTAATCTACTGATGTCGTCAGCCCAATTGCTCTTGCTCTGGACGTATTCCCAGCAACCCGGGCTCGCAAGGCGAATAAGGCTAGGTGGATTAGGTGAGCTTTGCCAGGTCGGGATTGCTAGAGCGCCCTCTCACTAAGGTCATCACAGCAGCCACATTGTCCAAGAACCTAGACGGTTACGAAAAAGGTCAGGCCGCTCAATGAGGGCGTACGGCACCATCGAAAGTTCAAGCTGCGCAGTGTGGGTCTTTGCTGGTTGCCAGAAGGTCTGAAGCTCATCACAATTGGTTGCCACAAAACTGAGACGAATTTGGGATCCGTCTGGTTGGAAAAAGATGAGGTGGAAGCCACCAGAACCAGAATTGTCAACTTCCACAGAAGCGTCTGGGGCTGCCAGAAATCGATGTTGCTGCAAGGGGAAAACTGAAACTTCACTTTTCGGTTCAAAGCGCATAACTGCTTCGATCACCTCGAAGCATGCTTCAATCTCCGGTGTCATAGCCGTTGTCGTCTCGCCTTGTCGAACTTTACTGGCCATGAGACCACCATAGCCCACTCGGCCGTAGATGCCTTGTTCCAGAAAGTTGGCGGTACCGTACAGCTTCGAGGCTGTGCCGCGTGTGAACTTCCCAGATGCTCTGGCATTGGAGATGATGTCTTTACCTTTGTCATGGAGGCGAGCTCCGGCCCAAAACTTGACAAAGCCTGTGCGGTTGATATCGACCAGGTCATGGGTGAGGCCTAAGAATGTCCCTGTGTTTTGCATGGGTTGCTTCTTGTCAGTGGAGAACGGGGAGCCGATCAAGGTGCATAGTTGGTTAACTGTCCACTGTCCCTTTGGAGGACTCAAGGTCTGTGATCGTAGCATCGTCAAAGTATAACCAGTACTCGGCATAGTCGCCTGGACAAAGCTTCCACCAACGTGGAAAACCGGTTGAGAGAGGTCACTGCGAGAGGCAATCCAAAAAGCAAACCAGAGTACGCTTGGTATGCTGGCTCCTGCCATTCGTCATGAAACCAAAACACCACGCAACCCAAGCTCTCGTGCAGGGACATTGGGCAATAGCGATAGGCCGATGGCAAATCTTCTTGGCCTGTCTCCAGGCGTCGTGTCGGCAGAATTCCTGGATCTCCTCATCGGACCACAGGTGCATCCCAAGGCTGATATGTTGGGCTGGTCTGAGTGGACTGCATGGCGTCAGCTTTTGGCATCACAAAATCGTTCAGATTGTCCGCCAGCATCACCGTTGTCAATCACTCGCTGCTTGTCAGAGCTCTAATGACCACGCACCTTGGGATCAATCTGTGAGCTTGGCCGGTGATGTAGGAGAAGAATTCTGAGCGGCGAAGCGGAGGTGTGCAGAACACATTGGTAGCGTCCTCCAAAGACTGCTGCAACAAAAAGGCATCGTCCTTGCCAGGCTTCAACTGGTTGAGGATCTTCTGATTGTGCTCCTCCCAACCGTCCAACACTTCGGGCAGTGTGATGCGACGTGCTGGCTGTTGTGGAAAGATACCATCAGGTGGGGCGTATCCCCAACCCTTTCACCAAACCGTATGGGAAACCAGTATCAGCCCAAGGATGACTAGCACCGCAATGAAGCTAATGTCACGCTGCTTGGTCACTTGTTGGATTGCCGGCTCTGGGAAGCTTTTCAAATGGAGGGTCACCCCCCCAGCGTCGCTTAAACTCCTTGAGGGCACCAACAGGTCGTTGTCGCCAAGGCCGCCATGGCTTTCCATCGACTGTGGAACAATCGACTGTGTAGCCAGATGCCACAAATTGCAAGTCCAAGTCAGTCACTGGAATATCCTCGTGGGGCAGGGGTTGCTGTGCTCGTTGCAATGCTCGTTGGAAATGCTCATCTGGTTCAAGGTTGAAGGGAAACCGTGGAGGTAAGGCAGCACGATGGGTCCTGGCTCCCGCTCGGCACCCGTCTCCAATCCTAGGGACTAGTGGTCCATCCCAAGCTTCACCTCGTTCTGCCAACCATGCGGGGTATGTGCTGTTCATCAGATCCTCCACCATTGCAAATTTGAAATTGCTGATCACGAGGCTGGGAAAAGCTTGCAAAACGCCAGCACCAAGGCCTCTTGCCTCATCACCGGGGGGGGCATACCCCTAGGCAATGCCACTGACCGGGACCACTTGCCATCGCTACCTCGCCGCTCTGGCTGGGCATCTGGAGCAGTGGCATCGAAGTAGAGGCCAATGAGATGTCCGCTTAACACATCTGGTCCATGGCACAGTCGCAGGCAAGGGTTTTGTTGGCCAACTCCGGTAGGGCGTCCCATAAAGTGTATGTCCTGAAGTGGATGATGTACTTGGCGAAGCCATTCGCCTGCTTCGCTCCACAGTAACGCAACTCCACCCACAGCTGATGAAAGCTTTGAATTCTAAGCGCTGGGGAATCTCAACGCTTAGAATTGCAGTTGGTGCCCGCATGATTAAAGGCGCCACAAACTCTGTCTTTCCGGATGGTTGCCGCACATCGATGAGCTCCTTGAGGATATGGCTTGGCTTTGCATCCTCCTCGCTGAAACTGAGGGCACAGTTTGGTGCCGTCTTTCATGGTTGTGGCCGCTTGCTTGCCGTTGATGTCCCTGTCGACGGTTTGGTTGGGCTGACAGTTGAGGCGGGCTGTAGGAGCAACCGGTGTCTTTTTCTCAGGTGACGACGGGCCTGGGGACGTCTGTCCAGTGGGCATCCCTGGATGTGTAAACCTCGTGGGTGACCTGGCCCAAGGACAAGGTCGACTCTCCGAATTTGGATACCAACTCACTGCGTTCCTCAACATCCCGAGCTTGTAGCCATTGGAGTTGCTGCGCTTGGCTCTGAAATAATGCAGTGGCACGCTCACGAACTTGGTGGTGCCAGCGCCCAAACTCAACCCTGTGCAGCGTCCGGTGCACCGGTCACTCCCGCACAACAGGCCATCGCATAATAAGCCAGAAGCAGCGTGAAGAGCCTGTCCAAATAGTTGTCGACGTCGTGGGCAACGACTACCTCTTTATCCTCCCGATCTTCGATGAACAGGCTATCACTCAGCTTGCGTTTCTTCTGAGAAGTGGTCAGCTGGAATTGGAAGGCTTTCACTCGCAAGATTTTGTACACACACAGCATCCTCTTCTGAATTTCCCTGGCCACACTGGAGATCGTAGTATCTGCGGGATGGACCTCTGGTGGGAAACGCATCTTGTAGCGCCTCCAGGAACTGCTGCTTGGTGTCCCGCAGCTCGGTCTCCCTGAGCATGCAATCCAAGTCAGACAGGGCGATCTTCGACCGATCTTGCTCTATCTTGCTCTACCTGGCGGTAGTAAAGACCGACCGCTGCCCATGCACAGCGCACCACCCGAGCCGTCATCAGCAAGGCTTTGTCGCCCAAGCCCAACTTACCTATCCAGGTCTCGATGGGCTTGCTCAGGTGCCCATAAGAAACGAAATTCTTGGAGGCTCTCTACGCCCAGCTGGACTAATGCATCAATCACCCCATCATCCAACCCAAAGTTGTCACCCAACTTCTTAAAGATTTCCTGGGGGGTACCTTTCTCCAGGGGTACTTTGTCCGTTTCCATGGCAGACATTGAGGACGCCCCCTGTCTACAGCACTGGGATCCCCTCCCTTGGATTGAAAGCTGCGCCTCGGGCCTCCCCCATATGAGCTGCTCAGCAGGCCTGACCATGCAAAAATTGTGCAAGACTACTAAAGATGTGAAGGGCGATGACGTCAGTTAGCGCACTACACACCGCATGAGCCCACCCTCATGAGCATCTCATGTGGTTGCACCGGCTCTACAAGTTGTGCGGTTGTCTCCCAACCTCAACTTTCTCCGAAATAAACCCAACTCGGAATGCAAAAAGGGATCGGGGCTGGCACAGGCTGTCACTGACCTGAAAAATCAAGAGGCCTCTTCCCAGCTAAAACAACCTTGGATCGCATTTTTCGCGCGTCACGATGTCACTGCTGGGGCAGGATGTTGGCTCTTATCCGAGCCCCGAGCTGATGAATTCGGCTCTCCTTAGCCGGAACGGGCTATGCAGCCAAAACAGCACTATAGCCAAAAATTCGGCAGGATCATGAGGCAGGTGCTCGGCGGAGGCATTGGTCACACCAAGGACGCTCCCATGCTAAGGCCTCATAGGCGCCGGTGGTGGTGTACTTTGTGAAGTTCCGTGTCACGGCGGTCTTGGATGTACTTGTTCGCTGTCTCGACGGATTCCCCTGCCAGAAGAGCTCGACAAAGTACTACCAAGAATGCTCCACGGTGGCGTCCTTTGATGCAATGAATGGAACATTGTCAACATTCCACATCGTGTTCTTGACCGCCGGCCAGACGTCGGTCCACAGCTGTGATCGCTCATAACTGTAGGCCGCCGCAAAGGTCATCCCCTGAGCGCCTGGGAGGGTCACCCCCTCTCGGCTTTCAGGCCCATGCGGAAAGCAGCAAATCTGCAGCGTGACCGATGGGAACTTGTGTGCCGTCTGGTGCGTCTGCCAAGTAGATCTACCCTTGCGGGAGGTCCACACACAGGTTGGGGCCTGGGCTGTGCCGGACTCCCAACCTCTCCATGTGAGGATCTAGTTGAGCACTTCCACCTCCAAAGGAGGCCTTGGCGACTGCAGCCGCTTTGCTCTGCGGCTTTCCATCCGGGTCTGCCTTGGTGGGGGAGCTGCTTTCGGTGGTGCCTTCGGAGGTGTCTTCGGCATTGCCTTAGGCGGTCTTGAGGGCAGCCACCATCTTCGCCTTCTTTGTGGCTACACGCATCACCTCGTCAGCGGCGCTGTCGGCAGCCCTCTTTCTGGTGAACTGCGCCCTGTCTTCAGTGGCAGCAGGGATCAGCGTGCCTGAAGGTTCCGGAGCCACTGGTACTGGGGTAGCTGCCTTCCGCCCTCTTGATGTGACAGACACCTGCCCCATGCTTCCCTCCACAGGCCCGGCCAAATTGTTGAAGGCTCTCTTCGACTCGTGCCCTGGTCTGCGGCCAATCATCAGCCACATGATGGCCTGCCAGACCCGCCACCTGATCTCGCACCAAGCTCGATGCGGAATCCCCGCTCTAGGAAACACTGCTCGCGCCAGGCTTCGAACAGCCAGGCTGCCAGAAGAAGGAGGTCCATCTTCTCCTGATGCTCATAGTAGGTCCAAGCGTCCCATAGCGTCCCCAGGCCGCACATCGGGTGGAATGATGACAGCCAGGGGAACTTGAACCTTCCAAGGTGTGCTGCGCAACGCTGGCAACCACTCTTGCAGCAAAGCATCTTGACCAAAGGAGGGAGCAGTTCAGATTGACTGACTGGCTGTGGGGATGGCAAAGGGGGAGTGCCTAATCTCAACTGCGTGCATCCAACACGTGTATGCGGCCAAGTCGTGGCCCTCCCTTGCCAGCCTCTCCAAATGCTGCTTGAACTCCAGGAACGCTGCTGCGTGGAGGATGTTGGCCTCAGATGTGGGTCCCGAGGGGGCTTACGCAGCATACGAGGTCACCCCTCGCGGCCCACCAGGTCACCCCTGGAATGAAGGCCCCCCCTTAGACCTAAGAAAGAAAAGCAATGAATGCTATTTTGGTTCAACTCCAACTTGAGCCAAAATGATTGCATTCATTGGCTCACTTAAAGATGATACATGCACACCCAAAGAGTGCCAAGCTCAATGCATGAATATATATTGAGCTGCTTCGGGCATAAGGTCCTGGGAAAGCTGCACCCAAATGGGCGAGTCCTCGGAAGCTATGCCAATCGCATCACGAGTCTGGAGAATTCTGCTCTCAGTAGACCAACTGGACAAGGCATGACAAGAGCAGAAGTGCTTCTGAGAGCAGACGCTTTGAGCAGCGCTCGAATGACTAGGCTCAAAACTCTGGGCAGGGGCTTAGCATACCTGGGTGATTCTCAAATTCGGAGGTGGGGAGCGTGCTACTCTCATCGGGCACTTTTAGCTCTCAGCTCAATTTGTTGACCTGAGTCTCAAACTTCTTGCCCGCGAAAGGGCCGCCTTTTTTGCCATTTCCCTGCAGGAGCAAGTGGCCAACATATCTGATTCTGTTTGAACGCCTCGAGGCCCACCTGTCAGCAATTAACATCCTGAATCTAAGTCTGTCGAACAGCCCCAGTCCTTCGCCTGTGAAGGGGCAGCTCCTCAGTTCAAGGTTAGATGTGGTTCCAGATTCTAGAGATTTTTGCATTTTTCAATATCGCTTTCAGCTTTGAACTGTGTTTGTTCTCCTATAAGCCAAGTTGCCTCCTCCTCCGCCTCCTCCTCCCCCTTTGCCAGATCTGCTGTCATATCTCTCATCCATTGCAAATTTTCCTGTGAAGGTCAGAGATGGAGCCTCTCACATTCCACATTCCACAGGAAAATTGCGGTCCTTTCGCTGGCGGGAGCGTCGTCTTGGTTGCTTCGACCTCCCAGGCTAGCTGCTAGCCCTGGACTACACGCTGGTGACAAGACCAAGACACTGGTGACAAGACTACGACAGCCAGTAGTCCATCAAAGGCAAGAAAAAAGTGTCTTTTCACATCACTCCGGCATTGCAGCAAAAATGAAACCCTTAACATCCCTTAACCTTTCATTTAATCGACTATCAGGCCAAGCTCCAACTACGGCTGCCTTCGCTCTCTTGGGAGCCTGACGGAGGCTTTCAGCGAGCCCTGGTTCCAAGTTCCAATACAGAACCTAAACGCAACTCACAGGTCTCAGTGCAGGACCGGCTCAAAGGAAGCTGCCTCGGGTGGTTTGGATGGGATCACGGCTACATCACCAGCGCATGCTGCATGGCAACGAAGCGCATTCGCATCTAAGGGCCAAACTCCAGGTGTGCCAGCTGCATTGCAGAAGGCAGCAAAGTCGGGGTGCCTGCCCCAAATAGATCTCTACATCTACATCTACATTTTATCTACATCTGCATCTACATTCTACATCTACATCTACATTCTATCTGCATCTTCGGGCAGGCAAGGGTTGCCAGGTGGACTTAAAGTCACATGAAAAACTTAAGGGGGGAAGTTCGGAAGACTGGGATGTACAAAATGGGTGAGGCACTGTCGCAAACCATCCAACCTACGCTAATAGTCACAGTCAGAGTCACTAATAATCTAATTGCTTGAAGACATCGAATATAATCCAATCTTTTCTAGCCTATCCTGTTCGCATGTGAATATCTTGCGCAAATGGTGGTGGATGAAATGATGACGGATGAAATTGGCTCCAAGAAATTAATCCGTCGAATTCTGTTTCAAGATGGACAGCGGAAGACCAACAGCTCTGAGCTTCTGGCGAGCTCGCAAACCGGTCGATCTCCCCCGTGGTTGCCACCAGGGCAATGCCTTGGAGCCCACGGAAAGCCACTAGCCAAACACGCAAAGCTATCGATGCAAGCTGCACACTCTTCGCGCTACGCCACGCCGCTACAGCTTGCTGGGGCTGCGGCTGAGCGCTAATTTGCAAGCTGACCTCGGCAAAGTGAAACAACAAACGCAACACGAATTGAAACATTTGACCGAAATCTTGCAGTTTGCTAGTCTTGTGAGATGCCTTGACATGAGTTTCGAGCACCACCGGACCCAACAGCGATGCACTGGGGATACAACTCTCGAAACTTCCAACCACCAGCAAGGCCCACAGCCCACAAGCCCTTGTGCAAAGAAATGCTCATACATGCTCATACCATCTTGTGCCAAAATGCGAAATGCTTGGTGCACCCTTCTCCTCCCAGACTCCCATAAGCATGGAACATGGGAGGGAAGAGTTCCAACCTCAGGAAGCAAACACGTGCAAACAAATGTTAAGCACTCCTGGGACGTCTTCCACCGAAGCGTTTAAGAACAGAATCCTAGCTCAGGCGGCGGCAGCGTAGCAGTTCTCCTCGCCTCCAGTTTGTTGTTTTTTCTTTTCTCCCGGGGAGGTGGAGAAAGGATTACAGTAATAAAAAAGATAAGTTTCGGTGGTATCCCCAACAGCCGCAACGCTTTATCTTTACAAATCTTTCTGAGGCGTGCTGGGAAGCCAAGCGCTGGAAACACCTCAGTTGGGTTTCCGTGAGCTAAATGAACCTGACCTGGCTTGGCTTCTGCAACCTTCTCCGGAACCCGTTGAACCTGACTTGGCTTTGCACCAAGGCTTCCTGAAACCTTCTCCGGAACCTTCTCCGGAACCCTGTTGAACCTGACCTGGCTCTGATTGAAAGCCTCCCAGACCTTCTCCGGAACCTTCTCTGGAACCTTCTCCGGAACCCTCTCCGGAACCCTGTTGAGCCTGACCTGGCTCTGCACGGAGCCTTCTCCGGAACCTTCTCCGGAACCTTCTCCGGAACCCTGTTGGACCTGACCTGGCTCTGCACCAAAGCCTCCCAGACCTTCTCCCAGACCTTCTCTGCAACCGGAACCTTCTCCGGAACATTCCGGAACCTTCTCCGTAACCTTCTCCGGAACCCTGTTGAACCTGACCTGGCTCTGCACCAAAGCCTCCCACTCCTTCTCAACCTTCTCTTCTCCGGAGCCCTGTTGAACCAAAGCCTCCCAAACCTTCTCCGGAACCTTCTCCGAAACCCTGTTGAACTTGACCTGGCTCTGCACCAAAGCCTCTCAGGCCTTCTCCGGAACCTTCTCCGGAACGCATTGAACCTGACTTGGCTTTGCATCAATGCTTCCTGGAACCTTCTCCGGAACCTTCTCCGGAACCCTGTTGAACCTGACCTGGCTCTGCACCAAAGCCTCCCACACCTTCTCCGGAACCTTCTCCGGAACCTTCTTCGGAACCCTGTTGAACCTGACCTGGCTCTGCACCAAAGCCTCCCAGACCTTCTCCGGAACCCTGTTCAACCTGACCTGGCTCTGCACCCAAGCCTCCCAGACCTTCTCTGGAACCTTTGGAACCTTCTCCGGAACCTCATTGAACCTGACCGGGCGCCTGCACGTTTGCACACCAAAGCTATTCTGGGCTGAAGACCCTATTAGCTTGCGCTGTTGCGGAGAGAAAAAAAAATATATCAGAATATTCAGAATATTTTAAGCATGATTAAACATTTACGAACTATGAAGAGATTCTCATCAGCTCCCACAGCACTGTGGGCTGATCTCCTCGCCTCCAGTTTGCTTGATGGCCTCTGCGATTTCTGGCATTTGGTCCTCCCAAGTGGTTCAAATCTCGGGCTGCTCAGCTGATCAGGGAGTTTGACTGGATGATGACGAGAGTAATGGCTGGGTGAGGTGGGCCAAGTTCAAAGTCAGCAAGCAACGTGGCAGAAGATGGCGAAGGCGGCACAGGAAAAGCGCAAGACAGGAAACAGCGCTGTCCCAATCAGGGTCGTGAGTGATGACCACCTCACTGTTCACATCTTCGACTGCCTTACATGGCAGCAAAACAGACTGTTCATCCATGCGCCTTGAACAAATATCCTTGACAAATTCTCTTGCCAACCGTAATGTTGAACAAAAGTTCACTTGGACAAGTTGTTGCCAAAAGCAGCTGTCCTTTTTGGTTTTGCTGCTGATCTTTTTGCACCGGGTCTTTGTGAGAAGAACAATGCCACACGAGCAAGTCTTCTGGATTCGCATGCCAGGACAGGAGAATGTACACTTCTAACAGCAAGCTCCGGCATGAATTGAAGGCCGGTCCTATGAACCAGCCTCACTCAGCTAATAGCCTGTTCATCAAAACATGTCTGGGCTTAGCAGCCAGGGGCCAGTTTTTGTGGCCTGTATATGCCTGTATGAGATCTTTTTGTAGCAATTTCCAGTTTCAATAAAACACGCACTGTGCAAGTGTGGTGAAGATGGAGGCCTTCTCATTTGCAAAACAAGAAACAAATTAAAATCTCTGGGCCTGGCAAAGCGGATGTTGAAATGGAGCAAGCCAGGGAGTTCTATACTGGGCTTGGCTCAAACATCAAGTCAGACCAAAATACCATAATAGATGTGTAGGACATCCAGAAGGAATCAAGGTACTCACTGGACGGCCCGGATCTTCTATGCACACAAAGTGAGAAGAAATGGATGGAAATGGTAGGAGCAGGATGAAAGTCGTCATGCCTCAGCACTCAAATTGTTGCATGCGTCAGCCGCAGGGAATTGCAAATTGCCTGTTGTACCAGCCTGGCCTTGGCTTTGTCACCCTCTGCGGTTCGGTCAACATGAGGACGCATGAAAACGCACGAAACGAAATAAAAATACATTTGGAAAAACTGCGGCACTGAATTCCAGGTTTCGGACTGTATTTGAGGCCATGTGAGGGCTCGTTGGCTCATGTCTGTCTGCCGGTCCGGTCCGTCATCATCTCCGTGATAATTCCGCCAGAGACCTGGCCAACAAAAAAACAGTGTGAAGCGACACGCACTGCTTGTCGCAAGCAGGATGCAAGACTTTTCCAAAGGATGCAACAGGTGCCTGTAGAAATTTCTGACCACCATCCCTGCACGACATGCGAATGTTCGCCAGGATGAACGCAATGGAGCCCTCCGGCCGCGACGGTTTGAAAGTGTGCAGTCACAAACAACCGGTGCTGGGGGCACCTCCTGGAAGGTCGAAGTCATGCAGGCAGAAAGGCAAAATTCTGCTTCTAATAGACTCAATTCAATAATAGATCTTAGCACCTGCCCCTTCCTCTCCTATGCTGTGGAAAGCAGATGAATTTTGAGCCCCCAAAGCTCTATCACGAGTTTCCTCATCCATTTCAGACGCATTCAAACCAGGCTGTCGTGGCCACTGTGCAAAGGCTGTTTCGATTCGATTTTGAAAGACTTCTGCCCTTTCGTATTTGCAACCCCTATGTGCCAGGAAAATGATTTTGATATCATAACATCAGCCAACAAATCTCCCTCTCTGTCTCTCCCTCCCTCCGTCTCTATCCTCTCTCCCTCTCTCTGGGCGTGACCAACACGATCCAACACATCTCCGCGAATATGAACAGGAATCAATAGATCCTAGAATAATAATGATGCGTTGCATATGTATTATTGCGTATGGATCTAGAATGCCTTACGTCGTGTGTTTTGGAGCCCACATCCACAATGCATGTGTTGGTTACTGTCAGTTGTTCCGCGAATTTCTCATTCTTGCCTTACAGAGCTAGCTTCGTGAGGAAACTCTCGACACAACTTTGGTCATCAAGCCTGGTCACAAATGCTGATTCCTGTGTGGCAGTCTCGCAGGGAGCAGCCTTCTTCAATTGTCAGCTGACCACCCATAAAGCAAAGGCACGACGTGCTAGCCTCACCGCTCTCGGAGATCCCGAGCACTGAAAATGGCCAAATGAAAGAAGCGTCACCGGAATGACAATTAACTAATTCAACCATGATACAATGAGGGGCAGCCGATCTTCAGTTTGAGGTGTTACTCTCGCAGGCTTCTTGCGACCAAGGTTCATGCACAACTTCAGATCTCTTGAGCATGGCGCGCGGCTTGTTTGAACCACCAAAAGGTGCTAGAATGTCTGGCCCAACCACCACACCAAATCCTGCATTGCCCTCTTTCAGTCTTACTTGGCAATCAGCCAGCAAGCATGTACCCGCTGCAACTCTCAGAACGCAATCACTGATACCTGTCGGGCGGCTATGCTGTGTGCCGATCCCGCAAAGAATAAAGTTTTGCAGTTCCACACACCCAGAAGATCCACCAGGCTGCTCAAGCTTGATTTCGAGGCTTTGGAGCCCCAAGGTTGGGACATAGGTACGCCAACCAGACTTTTGATTGTATGACCACGGTGGGTTTGCTGGGGTATGCCACCGTGAGCCTCAGTTGACGGCATGGAAGTCAAAACAAATTGATTCACGGTCGGGTTATGTTGGGCGTGTTGGCTTCTCTATTTTGATCATAAATTCACATCGTTGCAATCCGGTCCTGATTGAACAAAGAAGGTGTATGTGTTTTTTTATTTTTTTAAGTTTAAGTCTATAGCATTTCATTCAAATATCCGAAGCAACCTCGAACGGCAAGTTGCAGCCGAGTGACGGAGCTGAAAGTCTGCACCACCCAAGTGGGGAAGTGGCAGGCCGATGATTTTCATGGCCTGGGGCATTGTCAAGGTGGGCCACTGTGAACCAGGGACTGATGAGATTTGGGAATGGGCAAATGGGCAAATAGATGCTCATCCCTGTAAAATTGTATTTTTTGGTATTGAATGGTATTGATCCATGCCATAGCCATTTGATGAACGTTAAAACACCTGTAACAGCCAAGGCCGCTGCGTCAAGTTTTGCGAGTCCAGTAACAGGCTAAGCCCTGCCTTACGAATGCACACATGCTGTCCAGCTGTTACATGCTGCTGTGCGGACGGTAGCAAAGCCACTGTGGCTACCTTTGTGCTCTCCTCAGGTTGGCACAGCTGCCAACACAAGCAAAATGGAAAACCGACACATGAAACCTAAATCACATGATGCAAGGACTCTTTATACTCCTTTCTCCTTTTCATGTGCCTTCAAGTGTAGTCGTCTGCATGTATTTCATGCGTGCATGTATGTATGTATGCATGCATGCATGCATGGGTGCATGGATGCACGGATGCATGGATGCATGGATGCATGGATGCATGGATGCATGGAAGCATGGATGGATGGATGGATGGATGGATGGATGGATTCGGACGTACGTACATATATTTTCGACAAATATATAAATAAATATAAATAAATATAAATAAATAAAAATAAATATAGGTACATAGGTATATATGAATGTAGATATGTGTGTGTATATGTAGATATACAGATGTAAATATATATATATAAAGGGATATGAAAATATGTAGGTAGATAGATAGATCGATATCGCAGGGTAGATAACAAGATGAGAAATGATAAATAATGATAAATAGATCAATACATGAATAGATAAATGGAAGAAATATGTATGTATGTATATATGTATGTACGTATGTATGTATGTACGTACGTATGTATGCATGTATGTATGTAGATTAGGTAGGTTAAATAGATTGGAAAGATTAGATAGTTAGATAGATAGATAGACAGATAGATAGATAGGTAGATAGATAGATAGGTAGATTGATTGATAGATAGATAGCTAGATAGATAGGTAGACAGATAGATCGATCGATAGATAGATAGATAGACAGGTAGCTAGATAGGTAGATAGGTAGACAGATAGATCGATCGATCGATAGATAGACAGATAGCTAGATAGATAGATAGATAGGTAGATAGATAGATTGGTAGATAGATAGATAGATAGGTAGATAGATAGATAGGTAGGTATATAGATAGGTAGATAGATAGATAGATAGATTAGATGGATTAGATGGATTAGATAGATTAGATAGGTGGGTAGGTAGATAGATAGAAAGATAGAAAGACAGAAAGATAGATAAGTAGATAGATAGATAGATGGATAGATAGATGGATAGATGGATAGATGGATGGATGGATGGATAGATAGATAGGTAGATAGATAGATAGATAGATAGACAGGTAGATAGGTAGAGAGATAGATAGATAGACAGATAGGCAGATAGATAGATAGATGGACAGCTAGACAGATAGACAGATAGACAAATAGATAGAGAAACAGCTAGATAAATAGATTGATAGATAGATAAATAGATAGATAGATAGGTAGATAGATAGATAGGTAGGTAGATAGATAGGTAGATAGATAGATAGATTAGATGGATTAGATGGATTAGATAGGTTAGATAGATTAGATAAATTAGATAGATTAGCTAGGGTAGCTAGATTAGCTAGATTAGATAGATTAGATAGATTAGATAGATGGATAGAAAGATAGAAAGATAGAAAGATAGATAAGTAGATAGATAGATAGATGGATAGATAGATAGATAGATAGAATAGATGGACAGATGGATAGGTGGATAGATGATGATAGATGGATAGATGGATAGATGGATGGATGGATAGATAGATAGATAGGTAGATAGATAGATAGATAGATAGCTGACATGTGGGAAGACATGAAAAGAGATGAGAAGAGCTCAGGTGAGATGAGTTGAGATGAAGTGCAAGTGTGAAGTGTGGAGTGCAATGTGAAGTGTGAGGAAAATGTTTGCTTGACGCTGCATTGCACAGAGGTCGCGCGCAGGTCATGTTCTTGGACAACAACACTGCAAAGCTTCGCACAAAGCACACACGCACGGGCCTGGCTGGCGCACAGCGCATGCAAGTTCCTTGGTAGCAGTGCTGGGAAGTGATTCATGAAAGCTTAGATGACATATGAGAAGAGATGAGATGAGAAGAGATGAGAAGAGGTGAGCTGGGATAAGGTGAGAAGAGCTCAGATGAGATGAAGTGTGGAGTGTGAAGAGTGCAGTGTGAAGTGTGGACTGTGAAGTGTGAAGTGTGGAGTGTGAAGTGCGTAGTGTGGAGTGCGAAGAGTGCAGTGAGAAGTGTGAAGTGCGAAGTGGAGCTTCAAATGTGACATGTGAAACAGGACACCACTTTCGCAGAATGCACGCACGCACAGGCTTGGCTGGCGCACGGCGCATGCAAGTTCTATAGATGAGAAAGGTCTTATATATCCCTAAGGCAACTTCCGCCCCGCCTCGTGCGGGTACTACTGGTAATTCGGTATACAGTAGAATGGTATAGATAGATCTGGATCGATATACTGTAGATAGGTAGATCATTTGACAGGAATATATACAGTAAGTCGGAGGAAATGTTAGTTCCTACAGTTCCTCTTGGCTCCTGCTCTGCTCCTGCTACCGCCTCCCCAAAATTCTCGACGACTTCTGCATCACGGCCAATGCACACGACGCAAAGCCAAGCGCCTCAAATACGGAAGCTACCAACATGCAGCACAGGGCAAAAGGAACACGAGCATTGAAACCAGCTGATACATATATATTAAGAATTCGACAAGTATGAAACAATTCAAAACATTGGAGTACATTGAACATTCATGAAAATTCTGACTAGCTTGGAAAACGGCCCGCACCTTGCATCTCCTGTTTGCAAAGCAGGTCCAGCCATGAGTAACATTGCCTTGGCAAAGATATTTCGTTGGAATCCAGAAGTTCCTCAGCCAGGTGCAGGCCGCATCTCAGTCTTGCTGCGAGCTGGGAGACTCCCATCATGACTCCCATCTCCTGTATCTCCTGCTTCTCCGTCGGCTCCGGCGTTGACTCTGGCGACTTCTCTAGTGCCTTCGAATCCGTTGACACCAGGGTGAACCAGTTCGACACCCCGCTTCGCGTTCCGCGGTGTTGCCATGGAAGGCTGATTTTCTGATAGCCCTGGCACAGACAAGCCATTGACGCCATCGATGCTCCATCCGAATGCAGTAATACTAAGAGCCAGATCTCTGCTCGGAAAAACTGTACAAAAGTGTTCCATGAGAAGTCTCGAAGATGGCCTTCTTGAATGACCTGACCACTAGCATCCAGTCTCAGACCCTTTTCCGGCTGTCGAGCAAAAAATTGCCGCCATTGACCATACGTAAAGCGTCCACCATAGCATTTTGCATCACTTTGTGTGGGGCTATTGTCGCCTTTGGGCGCTCGAGAATGGTTTGGCTTGCAGTTGGCAAAGCTACTCTCCCCTGCCCAGCTGTTGCATCGAACCAATACGTCCTCATCTTCGCGCTGTGGAGCGCAATTTGCAGAACCATTGGGTGACATATCTTGAGGACACCAGCTTGATCCCACAGGCGTTGGAGAACAGTGATTGGCAAATTATGGGCGCTGTGTAGTATAAGTGCAAGTGCAAGTAAAGAAATCAAGAGCATGACAGCATGACTGAGCAAAACCACACCCATAGAGGACAGCGAGACACTTCATAAAGCAACAGTTGAAACAGCAAAGTATCTCAGTGATTTGCCTCCTGCAGCACAGATTGGCCACTTCTGAACAGTTCCTGGCATGCCCGATAGAGAATTCTATCTAATCTGATAAGGTTGTCATGCCAGATCGCCCCAAATGTTGCTGCAGCTCGAAGGCATTCAGCATGCACAACCAGTAACAATGTAAAAATATATAAGCAGTAGCACTCTAACAGTGTAAAGAATTTGAAGAGCTCAAAATTTCCAGTCCTGGGGAAACCTCGACTAAACATGACTAAACGAAAACTTTCCAAACACTACCTCACCAACTCACTTAACCCGCTTGAACAAGCTCTAGTTTCACCTCAGGACATAATTAACTAGCATTGCTTGAAATTACAGTACTCTGTACTTCCCAGGGTGATGCCAAATAAGATTCAACAAGTCTGAGATATCTGGAAAGGGAAATGTCAATTTCCGAAAATCTCCCAGTAATCATAACATATATACTCCTGGGCATTCAAACTTGTGTCACCTGTCAAACAAAGGCAGTGTCGAAGAAAGCAGCCTGCATTCAGCACACCCGCGATCTTACAAACACATCGATGTTACAACGTCACCGACAGTGAACTTTATTGACAAATGCATGTGGCAAGGCATTCCGAGGGCCACTGAAAGGGCCGAAGTTTTGGCTTTCAGGCTTTTGGATGCTTTTGGCGTGTTGCGGCAAGTCTTGTCAATGCCATGTATTCGAGCAGTTGTGATTCAAAAGTGCTTTCGGCGTTCAATTCCAAGTGCTCTCTCCAAATTTTTGGCCAGTACAATCCAGTACACCCCAGATAGTTTGCACTAAAACCAGACAATGTTAGCTGCTAAACCAGCCCATAGCACACACTAGAAAAGAACTGGATCATTAGAGTGATCCGTCGGGAACTGAATCCCATAACGTGCAATGGGACACGATACGAGACCTAAGGTATAACTCTTCGAAGCTACATGCAATTAATACAAAGGAATTCCGATAAAGTAGATCACGATCAGAAACTGGTTCGCATAGACCCCATGAATGAATAGAATCAATAAACATAGTGCCATGGAATGCCACGGAGTGTAATTCATGGTAAGATCAGATTGCGGCGTTCATACCGGATCAATGTAAACTTGACGAACGTTGCAAACTTGACAAACTCAATGACCAGGAAAATAAGTATCTCAGGGTTCTCGGCCTCGCCCTCAGCCATGACGATGGAAAACTACTGTAATGAATAAATTTGAATAAATCAATATTGGGGTTCTCAGCTTAGCCGGCTTAGCCCCGTGCCACACGAAAATAAAATGAAAGTTGAATAGCAGGTGCACAGAGTTGATCAGACTCTTCTTCCAGCACAAGTGGATAGCTTGGTTGGGCGCAGTTTCCACTGTGCTCTGCACCCCCCTGCTTTTACGAATAACAAAACCAAGGTGAAATAGAAGTTTTACATCTGTTCAGCTGTTCCACACACACACAGATACGCATGCAAACACAACGTCTTTATACTTTTTTCTAGGCACGTTTGCAGGGACTGTCAGGGAGCCGCTGCACTATCCCATTGAAAACATGGAGGTTGTGCAGCACATTGCTTGTCGTAATAGACGCAAAGGCCTTCTGCAGGCATTCCCTCCTGGGATCATCTGACTCTGCTGATGCCACGTTACCTGTGACTCTCAGACTCCTTGGAATCAATGGATTGGTTTAAGGGATTTTTTACCGTAAAGCATGAATTTTACATGTAAATACAGTGTACAGGTGTTTCCTATAGATTCCTATAGATTTTTCTTTCAATCAATTCCAGGATTGAATCCTCCTTCTTTTGACATACTTTTAATTTACGCTGAGTGCCAAAACCAGTGAGAAATCTGACACCCCCTCCTGCACAACGCTCGCTGAATCATCTAGCGAGATCCAGAGGTACTGCGGGAAACCTGCGCCGGAGCAAACGGCGTGCCGCATGCATTGCAAGTCTTTCCCAACATGGGCACGTTCCGATCTCAACACAATGTCTGCAGCTGCTGTGGCTTCTATAAGCAGCTACGGTTGCTAACTCCCGAGAAATGGCACCTCCTGAAAAATCTGCTGCAAAGGCAGGTGCTGGAGCAGGGGCTGGAGCTGCCTGGTCGAACAGGTTCGGCCTTTCTGACATCTCGTGGTTTGTTTATGGGAGGGGTACCCCGTTGGACACCCCCACACAGTGATTTCATTGTTCATCTGCTATTAAAATATATATGGAAGTGCCCAACTAGTGATAGTCTATGATCATCTGCTATTAAAGTGGAAACCCTCACACTATAGAAATGCACCACTGATAGAGACAAGACATAATATAGTTCCCATACGTTCCCATGCTTTTCCATGCACCGAAAACCCTCAGCATCAGCACTAGGTGGCCGGCTGCAAAGGGCGGAGCGGCCTGTCCAGACTGCGAGGCTGGCCAGAAAAGGGCCCATGAAATCCATGAAACAAATTGAAACAAAGGCCGTTTAGGACGTTTAGGACGTTTAGGCCTTGCCACCAGCCGGCGGGAAATGCATCTTAGCTCAAACCAGCTTGGAAGGGTTTGGGGGCTCTAGGACTCTAGGGGTGGCACGACAAGTGCAACATGAAATCCATCCACTAGTCCATGGAGTCCATGAACGTGAAAATGTAATGGTACAATACACAATAATTAAGCATGAGCAACAATAGTCAACAATGCATGCGTGTCAAACGGGTCCCCATGTCTCTGGTCACGTCTTCATGTCTCTTCATATCTGATATCATATCTGTTATCTGAGCTTTGGACGTGTCGCTTCTGCGGGCCACCTGCTGAATTGTTGTCCGTGCAATGTGCTCAATCCGATGCTCTGGCGCTGTCAGGTACATCTGGGTACAACATGGTACAACCGGACGCAGGGGCTAGGGCCTCTTGGAGGTAGTAGACCAGCATCTGCTAACACGGCCTTATTTGCGAAACTTAACGGACTTAGCGGCTCACCACCCCGCAGAAAAAGGTGTATTGACAGTGTAAAAGCCGAAGGACCGAAGGCCTGACTCTGGATATCTTTGATGGTTTTCTGTGGTTTTTCCATGTGTTTCCTTCCGTAGACTTCCAAACCTTTACGTCTGCAGTCACTTGAGATGGGATATTGTGATCCTGTATCAGGCCCAGACTCGAAATTCTGCATAATTCTTGCAAAAGTTCTCCAAGTCAGCGGGATCTGGCGAGACGAACATGATTTTGATCAGGAGCCTGCCAAGTTGCCTTTAAGTTGCCGCTTGCCTTCAAGCGGAGATTCATTTCCTCTGGACACTGTGCCTCGATCTACTAGTAGCGCAAAGGCGAGGGCAAGTTTGCCTGCAACCTCACGGCCTGGAGGCGAGGACTCCGACGACTGAATTGAAACACCACAACCAAGGAACAAACCCGCATTCCAGTAATTAGCATCCCATAACATCCTGCTACCATGGGTTTTGTAATGTTTTACATCTTCTACTCCTTTTGTCTTGTGATTCTATGATTACATACTGATTACATGTGATTGCACCCATTTATATAATATATATATATACATATGCATTGATAATTATAATATACACATGTGATTACCATGCTGCACTGTGCGATGCTTCAGCCGTGAGCTGGTGAGCAATACAATCCCAACCTTTCTTGCCGGCTGCGATGCCAACTGCCTCAAGGCCCATCACTGGCAAAAACATCCTTCGATTCAAATTAGATGTTCTTTCGATTGTGTCGGACATTGTCGGACATTGGAGTGGTCAAATTGCAGCCGTCTAAGACCGGAGCCCATTTCCCATGGTTCGGACAGGTAACAACGCCTGGCTCATGCTGCTTTGGTTCAATGATCAATGTGCGATCAATTCTGACTGCACACATGTGTCACAAGTGAGAGTCTCATGGAGTCTCCACGTCTTGGGGAATCCAAGACTTGGTGGATCCAAGTCTTGGTGACTCCAAGTCCTGGTGACTCCAAGGCTCAGGCAGCTCAACGACTAGGCCGAAGACTGAAGCATAGCTCCTCGCCACCTCAAATCTGCGAAAGTCCAGAGAAACGCTCGAAATTTTACCACCAGTATAGTAACTATGCTAGCTGCATGTTCAGTAGATTTCAATAGTAAGCAGTTAGCCCGAATATTGCAGTTCCTGATCTGAAGATCCAGTGCCAGTGGTTGCCTGCTCGTTGGATAGCTTCACCAATCTCTGGGAAAATGTCCCATTCCTGCAGTGTCTTTGCAGTGCTTTGCGCTGGGCTGAAGGCCACACTTGACATGCACAGCTAGGTGGGGGTGATGGAGCTTCATCTCAAAGCGCTCCGTGTCATGGTGAATCTCTACCTCTGCACCTCAGATGCTCAAAGGGAAATCAAGGTCTCAGCCTACCGTAATGTAGCCCAATAATGCCCAAATAATCCAAAATACCTCCTGAGGCCCGATCTGATATCCCCAACAACCTCCGAGAGAATGGAGTGCGCCTTGGTGGATCACTTTGAACTCTTTGAGTCTTTGTGCATCTCAATAATCCAACATCCAAATCCTGGGAAGTCTAACCCAGAACGCTGGGACAGTGACTGCGCTAAAGACAGTCATAGACTTGTCATGTTCAATTGCAGGTGCCTACACACTTGGACACCGATATGCACGAGATGAATTTGAAGCAAATGATGGCATGATGGCTCAAGTGAGGCAAGAGTGTGATGATTGTGATGCTGATAAAGAATTATAAAATGATGTAGTGCTGGCCTCTGGAGGAAAGCCCTGCGTTGTGAGCTGGGACTCCTTCCCAAACGATTTTTGTCTGCTGCGTCGCAACTCTGGGTGGCTATGGGCAGCATATGTCGGGAAAATCATGACTAAGCGCTGCTAAACTCTACACACCTGTCACTGTGACTGCCTATATACTCCAAAGGGGCACTAGCACCTGGATTGTGCCATACGTTACAAGTTCATGTGAAAGATTCTGTGTAAAGTAGGCCCCTGCTTTCACCATGGAAGCACTTCAGTCCTGTGTTAGCTCCAGGTTCAGAACTCTCGGGGGGCCCCTATCCTCCTGAAAACAGGGGGAAATGCTGAAGCATGGCTGGCGGTCCTTTGCCTGGGACCAAACTAGGTATAACATGGTATAACTAGGTCAGGTTCCCGCGAAAATCGTAGCAGAAGCAACCATACGTCAGGACCACACATCGCATGCCGCAGAAAAAAGAAAGATTCGGGTAAACCAAACCAAGATTTGCTCAACTGCTTGGCGCGGCCATTGGTGGCTTTGCTTCCGTCGTTGCTGTTTTTGTTGACTGGATGCTTTGGCAATGCTGGTCTGGGTCGGCCAGTGGACCTTCCAGATCTAATAATAATAATAATAATATATATATGGGGTGTAGAATAGTTTTTGGATTTTTTTTTGCCTCGGGTTTTGGATTTTTGTTTGGCTTTCTTTCCCGGTACCATTTGCCTTGTATTTGCAACAGTTTGGAACTAGAACCTGTCATTTTGCATGGTATTTGCTACATTTTGGCATGGTCACTTTGCATTTTGCACGGTATTTGCTACATTTGGCCATGTTCGCCTTCCATTTTGCTGGTATTTGTCACATTTTGGCATTTCAACCTCTCTTTTGCATGGTATTTGCTACATTTTGGTGCTTCAAAACGTTCATGTGGGTCTCTTGAGGGTTCTTTAGGCTTTCATTTGAGGTTTCATTTAAGGTTTCATTTAGGGCTTTATTTACGGCTTCATTTGGGGTTTCATTTAGGGTTTCTTTAGGGGTTCATTTGGGGTTTCATTTAGGGTTTCTTTACGGTGTCGTTTAGGGTTGGGTTTCTTTAGGGCTAGAGTTTCTTTAGAGTTTCATTTAGTGTTTTTCCGGTTTCATGTAGGGTCTCTTATCGGGATTTCTTATCAGGAGTTCTAAACGTTCAAATGGGTTTCTTTAGGGTTTCATTTAGGGTTTCTTTAGGGTTTCGTTTAGGGTTTCATTTAGGGTTTCGTTGAGGGTTTAATTTAGGGTTTCTTATGGTTTCTTTAAGGTTTCAGTTTGGGTTTCATTTAGGGTCTCATTTAAGGTTTCTTTAGGGTTTCATTTAGAGTTTCTTTAGGGCTTCTCTAGGGTTTCATTTAGGGTTTCATTTAGGGTTTCATTTAGGGTTTCTTTAGGGTTTCTCTAGGGTTTCATTTAGGGTTTCATTTAGGGTTTCTTTAGGGTTTCATTTAGGGTTTCTTTAGGGTTTCATTTATGGTTTCTTTAGGGTTTCAATTTAGGGATTCAATTTAGAGTTTCTTTAGGGCTTCTCTAGGGTTTCATTTAGGGTTTCTTTAGGGTTTCATTTAGGGTTTCTTTTGGGTTTCATTTAAAGTTTCTTTAGGGTTTCATTCCAGGTTCATATATATGTATGCAGGTATGCATGCATAAATTACCGCATAAATATAACATAACATAATATAATATAATATGGTGTGGTGTGGTGTAATACGTATTTGGGGGTTGCAACCGTGCGCCTGTCCTTCTGCCACTGATCCTGCGAAACACACGAGTTGCATCACGCAAACTACGCTGATTCTGGCATCAGGGCGCCTGCTGCCAGGACTGCTGCTGTTGTTGCTGCTGCCATTTCTGGCTGGCTGTGGGCACAGGGGTCACGCCCTGCAGGCGCTCGAACCGACATCATATTCAAAATTATTCAAAGGTGAAGAGTCACTGATAGACTTATCTCTCACTGCTGGTTCTCAACTGCTCCCAGGTCCCGTTCTGGGCCCCTTCTGATATCTTCTTTCGTCCGGCTTTGCCTTGAAGCCTGCAGCAGGTGGGATCAAGGGCCTCAGCCATAACGGTCAACTGCGGTCAACCACCGTCCACCATCAATCGATGTGAAGAATGTCGGAAGCTGAGCTTGGCACGCAGCTCCCCGACCAGTGCCGTAAGCAGCTGTTCCCCGCTGGCCTACCGGGCTGGCTACTGATTGCAAAACGTTTTCTGACAATGTTTCATTGTGTTACTATGTTTCACATCGAGAGCGTTGCCTTTCATCCAGACCACTGCGTCGCGAAGGGGTCAATCTATCCTATACTTCCTCCTACGCTTCTTCCTACCCTTCCTGCAGAGTCTAAGCTACGAACATGAACAAACAAATGGCAGCGGAATGTAGTGGATCTTCTGGTTTTGGGGGGGCACTATCTGCAATGATTTGACAGGGGAATGAACTATATCGATAACTATATATATAAGATAAGATAAATATATATATACATATATAATTATATAGTTATATATATATAGAGAGAGAGAGAGATTTAAAAAGCCGAACAGCAAAGATTTAAAAAGCCGAACAGCAAAGAAGAATTGGAGGATTTGGCTGCCAACTGGAGCACCAATCCGCAATTTTTGTACCACGAAGCTTTCTTCTGGATATCCCGGAAAATATGCCTTGGCTTGTGCCAATTGTGGCAGCAATGAAACCATCTGCAACTCCGGGTCTGACTGCTGCTTCATGTCATGCTTTTGCCCATCACACCTTTTTCCATCCTGTTCCTTCATTTTTCGTCCTTTTTCTTCCTGTCTCTTAGGATCAGAAGGAGGTTGGGAGAATATGTGAGATGCTGGAACCCAAATAGACCTCTTCATCTTCTTCTATTCTTCTACCATTCTACAACTGAGGGCACGGACTTCCAAGTCAGCTTGCAAGTCAGCCTGACAGGTCCAGTGCCATATCACCCCGAAACCATCCGAAACCATGCACCGCAATCCTGTAATGCACCTTTTCATTCAAATCATTTTGCTGACATGCAACAGCCAATAACAGCCATCACAAACCACCAAGCCCCTCCACACCTGCATCTGCAGCGAAAAGGCTCCAGCAAAGTTGGACAACAGGGCCCGGAACTAAGTAAAGCATGTGCATGAAAGTGGGACATGGTGGGCCGGCGCGAAGCATGCTCCTTTACCCTCCAGAAACGCCCATGCTGAGCCTCATGCCCGCAATCTGCGAAGCTTCCGACACAAGTGTTCTGCATCCTCCGCTTTGGAGTCTTCATACCTGTCCAGTTTTCTTGAAGACTGTTGAAGTCGGCAAGCGACAGCATCAACGCGAAACGCAGATGCGCATAATATATCATAATATAACGCATAATATGCGCTCATATGCCCACCCTGTCAAGTCTGCAGCGGCTAGCAAAACCTCAATGGCTGCTCAGGTCAAGACCGTGCACATCCGCGCACAATAAAGCTGAGGGCGGGCCCTCTAGAAAGTGACGGAAACAAACGAACCCTAGTGATTGAAGGATGTCTAAGGCAACACGTTTGGAGGTGACTTTCTACACTTCTCTGTCTTCACTTCACATTTTCCCTTCGAATCTGCAGGGGCTTCAGCCCCCAACATGCTGCAAGAATACGCAGCCAACAAAAAGGACCTCGAAATACGAAAGGACTCCTCTCTCCATCTGCACCAACCAATTCCAACGGAATCAAATTTGCATCACAACATGTCCCACACCCACTTTTCAGTAGCCACAGTAGCCACGCCATCCCTGCATCTTGATG
This sequence comes from Cladocopium goreaui, assembly GCA_947184155.2. Lineage (NCBI taxonomy): Eukaryota > Dinophyceae > Suessiales > Symbiodiniaceae > Cladocopium > Cladocopium goreaui. The sequence goes on along the minus strand of CAMXCT020006778.1, from coordinate 102,765 downwards.
CGTTACACTTAACACAAAGGGGTGGAACACGGGAGCTAAATCCAAGCCGCCAGGATGCAGTCCAGCAACAGGAGTGCTGAGACCTTGCTGCACTGGCTTTCTACATCTTCCAATATCTTCCATCATCTTCCTACTCTCCTACTCTGTTTGCGAAGCCGATGTCTGTGAGAATCAATGAAACCTCCTGGCATCAGTTACCATCAGTGATCAACGCGGGGGAAATGCTGAGGCTGCCACAAGCCAGGATAAAAGACATTCCTGACAATTGAGCTCTGACTTCATCCCAACAAGCTGATTGCCCATGAGCCCACTGACACATTTGGCATATAGCCAGCCTCAGAAATCTGCCAAATGAGCCTCAAAGCCAGAAGCAAGGACCTCATCCAAGTCACAGCAGGATCCGCTTTCTTGAATGTGGATAGTGCGTTGCTGAGGTGGCGGCAGCAATGTGGACATTAGGAACCTGCATGCAGCAACTGAGGCCGACATCATCACTCGCCAGTCAGGCCTGGCATCCGTGCGGCCTCAAAAACATTGACCTTGGCAACATGCAAATCCTCCAGGCGGTTTGGCATCTGATGGCTGCAAAATGTTCAACTACTTGGTCACCCAGAATGTTGAAGAATGCTGCAAGGGAAAGGCAACTGAGGGAAGCACAGATTGCGACCCCCAATGCCTTTCATTGCCAAGAGCAGAAACGACTCAATGAAACATAGTGCTGCAGGGCCACACAAATTCACAGAAAAGCGAAAGGTGTATATATATAAGGGTTGAAAATGGAATTGCACCGTGTGGCATGGAATGTGCCGCCGAGCTTCAATTCCCAAGCCATGGACAATGATGATCAAATCTGGCAACACATCGTCCACAATGCCTGCACTTGAAGGACACACATTGCAACCCTTGCTTTGAATGTCTTTGAATCAATTCGAAGCATGTGACAAATTGTGACAAAATCAGATCTGGCTCTCGCTTCGAAAGTTTGGCGACTGAAGCACTAGCCTGCAATGCTTGCAACGGGCCGCTCGCAGCCGCCCACAAATTACACAAGCCTCTTTTTGCCAGCCTGGCCAGGTGTAGAGCAAAAGAATACCGTGATATCCTGATATCCTATAGTCCTATAGCCCATAATAAAGTTGGACTTCTCAATTTTTAAGGCCACAGGTCCTCAGTGCCACCAGAAAAAGCTGTTTTGCTCAGGCGCTCTTTTCAACTTGCCGCCATTCAACATCATTCAACATCATTCAAGCATTTCACTATTTTCACTATGCATACCTTTCCGTCGAACGACCCGCAAACGCACTCTGCATGTCTGGATGTCTACGCGTTGGACACCTTGGACACCTTGGACACGTTCGACCTGAAGATCTCATATCTCCTCGCACCTTTCACATGCCATCGATGAAGCCATGAAGCCTTTGACAAAGTCATGCTGTACCTGAAGCTCGGGATGCTCGGGCAGGCCACTCAGTTGGGGAGATTCCAGGATGCCAGAAGTTCACCAAGAGGATGATGCGGTTTTGGTCTGAATTGTTCTCAACTGAGTGCTCAAAAGAATCATCGAAAACAAGACACTTCCCCTCCTTCCATGTTCTTGGTGCCTGGTCTCCTGCTGTAATGTGGCAACCTTCCGGTATAATCAATCCCAAATGGCAGGTGAGACGAATGTTGGTTGGCCCGCAATGCGTCCGCAGCTTCGTCCGCGGTTTGAGCAATGAAAACAAGGCTTCGCCCACTCCGAGGCGGGCGCATTCTACAGCTTCAGGCCTGGATGCCAGAGCGGTACTTGTCGCGGGGCAGCGCTGGCGATTCGCAAAGCACTCCTCGGAGTCGCCCAAAAGGACAACTTCATGCCACTCGCCCGCGGAGATTAGTCCTCCGTCGTGGGTTGCTCTTTCACCAACACGGCCCCAAGAGATACCCAGAAGGGCAAGCAGCTCTGCTTTAATGCTCTCATATGATGATTCCAACCTCCAGCAAAGTTCAAAGTGGCTAGCGCAGTGCCAGGGCTGTGACTTCAAACCAGGTACGAAATGCCCCGGACGTTGGTAAGGGTGTTCCCAAAGAACACCTCTTGCAATACACTTTTCTGCCCATGACCGACAAGCTACCCAATCGTTCTGAGCATCAAGAACGCGGTTCAACCAAGTGTGCAGCCACGCTATTTCATCATCAGCTACTTCCTTCCCTGCATTCTCGAGGCGGCTAATCAGATATCCACGGGCACGTTGGAGAGCATCATGGCGATTGCATCGGTTGCCGACATTGCGCAAGCGAGATTGATGAAACCAAAGTTCTCCTAAGGCTCCTTGTACAGAGCCTTCAAGAAGGCATGCGTTGTGGCAGGCGGTCTCCAAATCCCACATCTTCAGCTGCGTCGCTTCTCGGCCGCTAAGCTCAGACGGCCCCCGCAGACAAAAAGCATTTCCATTGCCATAAGAAGAACCAGCGAAGTTGAGAGCGGAAGGGCTTGGGAGATTTTGCATCCAGTGCATCGGCACTGTGTATACCTCTTCATAGCCTATTCAGTGACAAATTGACTTATAGAATCTGAATGGATATAGAAAGCCTAAACGAGTAGGAATTGGAACAAGTTGTTCAAATCTTCATGAGCCAATCTTTCATCTGGCAACAAGCTTGTCATCAGCAGCCTCCAGGGTCCAATTCAACTGCTTCAGAGGTGGCGATCTCGACATACCTGGAGCTCTCAGGATATCGCAGGATCTCAGTGGTTCACCATGGCAAACATATTGAAACATTAAAAACGTCTTGAAACATCTCGTACTCGATGAACTACAAGGGGCACTCACGGGGGAAGCCTGCCAGCCGCTCTGGAACGTTGCTCGTCCCGGTAACGCTGTTGCAGCCTGTTTGCCTTTGACAAGCTGGAAGTCCAGTGAGTCTCAAACAGCGTCAGCCGACAATCAAGACCACATTAAGACTGCTTTTGTGTAGATTTGTGTAGGTATGCGATAAAATATGATAAAATGGATGACATGGGCCATGGTGTGACATCGGAGAGCTCAGCTTGAAACATCTGCCCTGGAGTGAAAACTTTGCCTTAGGCAAGCAGTGGCGGCAGTATTCAGGCCGCTGAGTACTCAAAATGAAATGACTGAACAGTAGGGCAACCGCAATATCCAGGATCGCCACAGCATAGCACCACGAAGCACCTCTTCATCATGATAAAGGTCCAAACGAATCACATGTAGGACTGCTTCGGGGTACCAGTACTGGTATTGTATCTTGATCTTGCACTCGAGGCCTCAATGAATAAAGCTGCCCAAGCAGTTGCAGTGAAACCAGGGCCTAAGTCGCAGCAAGAGAGTGGTGCTGGTGGACTGACTCCCTGTGAAAATTCTTTGCTCCTACATTCTTTTGGGGGCAGGTGGATGCACCAACAGTCTGGACGGGTGCATCGGTTGCCAAATCGGCAAGGGGTCCCCTTCCCAGCTCCCTTCATCCAGACTGGTGCAGCCATCACGAAGTGCCAGGCAGAAAGTCTGCTTAAGACAGCAGGTTTTGGATGGTTTTGTTCTCGGAATAATGTGGAATATATACGGTTACTATATGTTACTATTCCTTGTCCGGGAAATATATACATGTGGTCAAACTGCAACTCGCTCGGACTCTTCTACAACTGACTGAAATAGGTGCTGCAACCACAACAAACGTAAGATTGAGGATGCAATTGAAGCGTCTCACAAAAGCAGAGCCAACCACTCAGACTGTCCTGGATGGCTTGAGCCGGGGAGATACACCCAACTGCACTGGGTGTTGACAGCCTCCCGAAAGAACTCGTCAACTAGCTGTAACTTGCTGTAGCTTGCTGTAACGATCTTGATCTTTCATGATCGTCCCCATGCTTGGGCCCCGATCAAGTGACAATGATCGCGAGGCATTTGCACAGCCGGCCTCGAAAAACTTTCAAAACAAACTGACCAAACTCGTCCACTCAGTCAGTGTGGCGGACAGAATATTAACACATACCAGTAAAAATGTGGGCCAATACCATAACAATATTATCTTCAGCTCACCCAAAAAAGAAAACGTGCCCTTGTACGGGCCATCTTTATTTTCGAGGGTTGCTAAACAAAAGCTCGGGGAGTTCAAGATGATTAAGACAAGATGGGATCACATTGAGGGGATACAAGAGATGACAGGCGATAGCCGTGCCCAAGAGGAGGAGTAAAACGTCGGTTGAGGGCTACGTCAAAAACAAAGCGGTTGAACCTTGCGCCATGCCTGCAGAAGCTCCACCACCAACACAGCGTTCAGGCCTAAGACAAGACACATCGATCATCATGGCACAGCCAATCTCAGTGGATGCTCGGCTAACAGCTGGCTTTGCTTGGTGCACCTCCCACTGTCCATCGCTCATTTCTCTTGTGGGCTTGGCTGCCTCCTTTGGACGCAGCCTTTCGTCTGATCTTTGAAGGTGATATCCGGTGATACGTTTTGAGGATTCACCTTCAGCTTCACGACCAACAATTCGGAGTTCAGGAAATCGGCGTGGATGGATTACAGTGGCAAGGAGGCGAGAGAAAGTGCACGTTGGTCACTGTTGCAGGGTCTTGGTACCCTCAGAAATGCTCAGGATGCAACAAAAGTCATGGAAATCGGAAAAAATACGAAACTGGGCGTTCTCCGTTGCGTCTCTTTGCAGCTGTGGCGCATAATTCAGGAAGACTTTGGAGCGAGGTGGATAGATGCTTGTCTCCTCAGTTGGGTGACACAATATTGCCGGGCTTTGTCAGACCCTCTCCAAGACGACAAGTTTGAATGATGTCTTTGAGCAGGACCCCTTCGCTCATATGTCCCAGCAGGAATCACCCGTCTTCAGTCTCGCATTCTGCCTATCCCATCCACCACCGAGGCAAACTTCAAGTAGTCTGGAAAGCTGGCACTGTCTGTCAATGGCCTGCAACCCAAGGATCTGAAAACCCAAGCGCTGCCATCTTCGCCATGATGTCCTGAATCAATGATAATCAATGTCTCTACCAATCATGAGAGGTCACTTAGAAGCTTGTGCTTGGTGACTCTGTTTACATTTTACATCATTTTACATGTGTTTAGTAAGGGTTGCTGTCTCTCATGTTCTGTGTCCTTGGCCAAAGGTTTCCCAGATGAAGTTGCAATAGCCAACCTGTCAGGACCACGTTGGAATTCCACACTCAAGGTAGACAACAACTCAGTGCACGGAGGCCTCCCACCCACCTTCAGAATGCGGTGAATACCTCGCAAAGCAAAACTTCGAATGTCTGAAGTCAGAGCATCGTCGCAGCTGCAGGCCCTGCCTTCAAGGACGATTTCGGGATGCTCAACTTCCTCCCAGCCAAACGACCACCAAACCTATCAACAGTGGTGAGAACGGAGCTTCACAACTCCAACCGATCTATATTGTACTACATAAGTGCGAAGAAAGATAAAGAATGAGTCTTTCAGAACATTTCAGAACCGTGTTCACAAAGCCCTGTCTCTTTCCACATCCCGAGCAACATAGTCAATCTGCTGCTCACGGAAAGGAAGGTCTCGAGCATCTGCCCGCAGGAGAAATAAGCCCTGCTCAGGACCAATTTGCTCATCTTCACTCTCCTGCAGCTGAACCATGTCATAAGGTAGGCAGTACTCAATGTACTTGTGAGCAGTGCCAATGTCAGCAAACCTCTAAGAGAAAATAACAGCACAAATGTTTCCTGGTTTTCCTGGTTCAATCTGTTTCCCGTAAGGCGCATCCAAGGGTCCATCCTAGCATGGTACAGGGCTGTGGAATTGAGATCCAAGCCTTTGGCGTCCGCCCCAGGAGAAAACCATGCTGCAGAGTCTCACAGATGGCAAGTACCACCTATGCCACAACATGCCACAACATGCCACAACAACACTGAACTGCAAGCAAGGACACCAAACACCAAGTCAAATTTTCTGGAGTTCCTTGGCTGCTGGCGCAGTGTGCTCAGTTATTCTCCAGCAAGGGACAAGGTCCCAAGCCGCCGAAGTTCTTTTCTGAAGCGACTACATCCAGTAAAGCGTCGCAAAAAGTCTGCTGCTGCTGCCATGACCACAACCAATATCAAGCACAACACCAGAGTCTTCTCCCTCACGATCCTTCTTGAAGAATACCTGAGTCTGATCACCCTAAATTAAACCACCCAAAACATCCCAAAACCGCTTTTCGGTTGCACCACTCCAACTGTCACGAACCTCTCAGGAAGAGGCCCAGAGAGAAATTCCAGTGTGCATATGTCATTTTGTCCCATGGCTTGCAAAACTCATCCTGCCTGCGCAAAAGCAGCATCACGCAACCTTGGAGGCTGCCATTCAAGTCACTCACCACGAGCGGCTTTAAGGAGATTCGAATCAGAGCAAACCTTTCAACAGATCCCTGAAGCACACCCGCAAAAGTACCCGACATTTTAAATCATTGAGGATTACGTATGTATGCAGATCGTATTTATATAATTATTTGATTGTTGATCAATTTAGTTATATATCTAATTATATATACATCTTATGCATGTACTGTATTTATGTATATATATATATTTATATGTATGTACACACGATGTAGATTACATGATCCTGTTGAACTGGCATGGGGAGCGCTCTAGGGATATGTTGGAACTAAGATGTCATGCATGGGACGGATCAGGCTTCATCAGTGCCCCGCTGTCCACGGCTGCCCAGCCCAAGCTGTATTGAATTGTGCGCGTCATCTGCTTTTCGAAGGTCTCTGGTCGAAACAACCTGCAACAAGAGGCCGAGCCAAAATTTGAATAATTAGCAAATCTCAGGACATCCCACTGCTTGATTCTAGATCAAGCCCTCAGCAGGTCTTTATTTTTGGCATGCAGTGAAGGGCTGCAATCTCTAGCATGGTCATGCATGGTCGTCCATGGTCATGCATGGTCGTCCATGGTCATGCATGGTCGTCCATGGTCATGCATGGTTGTGCATGGTCCAAGTTGCAGGGCACTGTCGTTTTGGAGTCAAGTCACGCGCCCTTGTTCATCCGCACAAGGGCTCGCTGGTAAAACTCGTACGGCTGCTCGTCGCCGTCAGGATTCAAGTAGGTCAGCACACTGGTTGGCAGCCAAGCAGAGAAGCCCTCATCGGGCGACACCCATACGATGACTTCCTGGGTCACGACACACAGATCGACTCTGAGACCCTTACCATGTCGAATGCAGCTGATTGCTATGCTGGCACTTGAAACTCAAAACAGGCGCTTAGGTCTTGGCTGTGATGCCATATTCTGGATCATCAAACTGAACAGTGCCCACTTGCCCGGCCAAGCTGGACATATCCCGCTCCCACTGCAACTCCCTGCCAAGAAAATCAATTCAACACTTTCCATCATAGTGACAGTTGACTACACATATGGGACATTAATTAATGGCAATCACATGCTATCACATATCTGCTCCAAGGCGATGCAAAGCACAAAGAGGACATTGAGATGGGACAAGGTGCCCAAAGCGCCTGTGATTCTCCACAGCGGAGCGCAGAGTTTGAAGGTCTGGAAGTCTCACTTTCCGTTCCTCTTCAGTGGAATCGCCAGAGTCTGAACCAGTGTCATCAAACGCTTTGCGTCGTTCTTCGTCACTGAGAATGCGATAGGCCAGCAGCACATCTTGAAAAATCACAGCATCGCCGCCAGTATCTGGATGTGTCTCTTTGGCCAGCCGAATGTACCTGAATTCAAGTGCAATGCAGCAAATGAACCAAGTTTCAACACGCATCACAATACAACAATGTTGTCAAAGTATTTCAATGCTGTCAAAGTTGCGCTCTTCTAATCTCTTGCAGGGTAGCATTTGCAGAAACTCCCAGAGTCTCATATGGATCCTGAATCACAGCAGTGGCTGATTTGTTCCAGTACAAGACAAGGGACACCAAGGAAGATGGGCGATGTACACTCAGACCACAGGACAAGTGGAGCCCAAAACAATCGTGACCCCCAAATCAACACGTTGTTTTTGGAAGAAAAAGTGAGGATCAAAAGCTTGAAACCTGAAACCTCTGGATATAGCCAAATCCCCAGCTATGTGCACAGGCACCACAATTGCTACGCAAACAGAATTCAAGGCTAAGAGAAACTGTTCCAGAAGAGCAGTTCAAACATCGGGTTCTTCATTTGTTTGTTCAACGTTTATATGCGTTCATTATGGCATGTTTGAAGGTGCATATACGTGTGCGTATATACACGCAGTGTGTGTGTGTTGTATATGTGTTTTGTATATTATATATGTATGTAATGTAATGTAAAGTAAAGTAAAGTAAATGTAAGTAAGTATGTATTGGTATGTATGTATTGGTATGTATGTATTGGTATGTATGTATTGGTATGTATGTATTGGTATGTATGTATTGGTATGTATGTATTGTAATGTAATGTATGTATTGTAATGTATGTACTGTAATGTATGTATTGTAATGTATGTATCGTAATGTATGTACTGTAATGTATGTGCTGCAATGTATGTATTGTACTGTATTGTAATGTATGTATTGTAATGTATGTATTGTAATGTGTGTACTGTAATTAATGTATGTATGTGTGTATGTATGTATGTATGCATGTATGTATGCA
>CAMXCT020006778.1:0-93377 GCA_947184155.2 Cladocopium goreaui | reverse complement strand
GTTGCATTGTTTCGTTCACAACTCTCCTGTGTCAAATCTGCATAACATCATGCAACATCATGCAACATCTACAGTACAATGACATCTACAAATCGCGAAATCCCAAGTTCACAATGTCTCAGCCAGGTGTCCGCAATGTAGCCTGGTATCTTCCCATCAAAGCCCTCGCCCCAGCAGCGCTTCCCTTCGATTTGGTATGCCTCGTGCAAGGCTTCCCATGGACTCTTTCGAAGATCCACTGGAGGTGCCTCAGCACGCAACCCATATCCGCCAGATCTGTGATATCCAGTGGTCCGTGCATTTGAGGTACAGATTTTATCAGATTATGAGATTACCTTTATGAAACTATTGGATTAATATAAACTAATTTAATATAATTATATTATATTATATTGTATTATATTCTATTCTATTCATCTATATTCTATGCGTTTCAAATGTTGAGCTCAGGTACCAAGTCTGCTGCAACTTGGGCTTCTGAAACAGCTCGACGTCTGGCCTGCCAGTTTTCATGTCCCAAGCTGATGCCAAGCAGCTGGACCTGGAAGCACAGTGTTACTTAACTGTTACATGACTACACTTATATGCAAGCACTGCAGTCATGCCAACTCATAGAATCTCATAAGGCCGTACTGCGGCCGGCTGAACATTTCCAACAATCTGTTGCTTTTGCCGTTCTGTCTTGACTCAGAAGAACCACGCTTTCCCTGCATCTCCTGCTGTAATCTGGTTTTTCCAGAGTAGAAAGATGCAAAGCCTGCAAGCGTGTGGCAAAAGGCCAACAGAAACACAAGCTGCCTGGAAATGGATGGGGAAAGTGCAACACAGAGTCGCTCAGTCAATTACAGAAATGTGTTCTGCCAGAAGATCAACGACTCTCAGCCGCTGGCTCCATTCAGAAACTACACTTGGGCAACCAGCAGCGATTGCACACACGGTGGCCACGAGCGGCGAGTAGCCGGCTGACCGTTTGCGCACACGTGGCTTGCGCATGGCTTCAAAACTATGGAAAATCCTAGTGTGGAATGAGAGCCAGGCCAATTTCGGACACTGTGTGTGTGTTTGTGGGTGGCAACTGATTTTGCCCATAGGTCCAGTTATGTCTGCTTCTGCACGTTAACTTGTTGCAGATTATTCCACAAACTCCTCCCAACAATCACATTCCCCCAACTGGCGTCCTGGCAGTGAAAGAGAGGAGTCAGAAGCACCATGATGATGGCGAAGGGCTGCCAAGGAAAGAACTCTGATAGAAATAATGTGACATCACAAGAAGCCTGACAGTCACAATCTGACATCACAAGAACTCTGACGGTAACAAAATCTGACAGAATTCGGACAGTCACAGTCTGACAGCACTCGGACAGTCATAATCTGAAAGAGACAGTTGAGATTCATGTACAGTACTGAACACATAATGGTTGGATTGATGGAATGTTTTTCAAGTTTGAGATCTTGCTAGGAATATGCTAGGAATATACGTTTCCCTTTTTTCTATGCATTTATATATTTGTTTATTCATTTCATTTATTTATACGCGTGATATTGTTGGTCATCAGAAGATGTTTAGTTCGCAAACTTCCGAGATACGAACGAATGTCCATGGTCAGTCTTCTAATCGTGTTGGCCACAAGGGTAGCAACAGCAGTTTGCATGTGGACACAGTAGATCACAGTATCAGCCCGCGAGCATGTAAACCGTGGAAGTGCACAAATCAGGGTGGCCAAGGGAGGTCTGTATTTCCGCGAGTGCAGGGTTTCATTCCTTAAATAAATGTAGTTGAATATATTTGTTATTTTATCATTATGTACATCAAAAGTCTTCGGAGGTGAGGCTGTGCCAGTAGTCAATTCGCACGGGCCAGAAAATTATGAATTTAATCCAACAAAAGGAAACAAAAAAAAAAACATCAAATCCAAATTAAATATGTACAGACGGAATGTACTCCTACAAAGCTACCTACACAACATAGTCTCACTGTGCGCAAGACATTGCCAAAACTAATAAAACCCAAATCGAAAAGCATCGGGATAAATGGCCAGTCTTATCCCTGCAGGTTGGGAAAGCACAAATGTGGGCAAATAGTAAGAACAGGACCAAGGCCGGCGTGGGAATTTCGATCTTTGATATAGTAAGTAAATGCATTATATGTAACATATAGATACAGATACATATATCTATATATATATACACACATTGCTCAATTGAACTACTAAAAAACATAGCTCTCGAAGATGATGATTTCTTGGTATACATGTGTGCATATGTATGTATATTTAAAATATATATATATATGTGTGTGTATATATATATATATATCCAGGTTCTGGCCCCCCCTGTGTGGGGTGTGGGTTGGGGCGGGAGGTGGTTGTGTATGCAGTGTGTTCATGGTATCCCCCCTCCCCCTGTGGTGTGGGTTGGGGTGGGAAGGGGGCTGCATATGCTGTATGGGGAATAGATAGTAGCTGGTGCATCCAAATATATAAGTGGATATAAGTGGTACATAGGTACTATATGGTAGTGTGTATGTAGCGTACATCTACAGTATGTGTAACCGTGCTATGTAAGTAGCATATAGTCATCGGCATTGTATAGGTAGTAAATATGTAGAATATATAGCATTACAGGTAGAAAGTATATAAAATATGTCAGTTATACATATATACATACATATACATATGTATGCAAATACATATATACATGTGTACACATACATATACATTGTGAATGTGGGGTTCGTGTTCACATCATATCCTCAGTGGATCCTCCAACCGCTCATTCCTCGCTCGCCGGCCGACCCGCGTCCATTTCAGCGGTGATTCAAGCAATGCAAACAGGTTTAGGAAAACACTGACAGGGTCAGCATCATCTTGGGATTAGTGCAGATTCGCCATGCATATGTACACATGCCCTCCCCCTGTGGTGTGGGCGAGGATGGGTGGGGTGATGCAGCTTATCAGTCGTAGATGAGTAGGACAGGGGTGGTATACAGGCACGCTACCAGTGGAATATAGGCTTCACAATGTTTCACACAGGCATGTAAAGGGCAATATGCGAATAAGATAGTAAGATCACATATGAATAGTTTATAGATACCCTAAGGGCCGTACATAAGTGGAAAAAGAAATACGTGGATGATAATGGATGTATATAGGTAATAATATGTAGACAGCATGCAGGTAGTGCATAGGCCATAGGCAGTACCGAGGTATTTTGTAGGAAGTATATGGCTGCTGCAAATAGGTTGCAAGTGGAGCGTTGTGACTCTGAAATGCTGCAAATAGCATGCAAATGGGAGACGTTTTTGGGGGAAGGGGTGGCGCCATACCATTGGGTGAGGGAGGCGGCTACCGAACTGGGAACTGGGAACATATGTGCGCACGAATATATAATCGGTACTAATACCTATAACAAGTTAATTTTTGGTGACTGCGTCAATCTGACATCAGGAGACTCTGACAGTCACAATCTGACATCACAACTGTCATGCAATTCGTGCCAAAGAGATGCCTGACTTGGAGGTGGAACTCGATGCAAGAAGCAGGACATGCCTGTGACAAACGGAAGTACTCATTGGAAATCAGCCGGGGCTGCAAAAGCCGGGCGGACTGCTAGTAGATGTCAGCTTCTGCCACCTGCTCCACGCCTGGCACGAAAATGTGACAGTACAAGTTTGGAAAATGTGTGACTCGACAAATCGGTGTATTGCTTCAATGTGAGCTCCTTACCTCCAAGCAAAAAAGGTGTAGCATCATGCACACGTCCTGCCATCATTTTTACACACTAATTTGTGTTTTCCATCATCCCTGTGTTCATATCATTCTTTGGATTCAACCCAATCCGTCCGTTCGCCGAGTAAGCTGCAGAGGTCTCTTCCCAGCACTGTCCTGCACTGAGTCGCGTTTTCAACACTTCAATCTGGTTATGGTGCTCAACACTTCTCATGATATCGGAACACATCAGAGAATTCTTGCTCAGCTTTCCATGCTCTGGCATTTTGGGTCGTGCGCCTTCGTGTTCAGGGTTGCGACACCACCAAGCGATTCCTCCCATCGAACCTGACCAGTGGAGCAAACTGTCTTTGGAGGATACACGTTCAGCTCGGCAAGGCCCACCGAGGCTAGGAGTGAACTGCGGCCATGAAGAGCAGCCCAATGAAGGGGAACACCTCAAAGTACACTGGCAAAATACGTTAACATACATTCATACATAGTAGTTCATAATAGTATCAACCGTGCATACTATTGCATGTGTATGAGCCTAGAGCGAGAGAAAGAGAGAGGGGGAGGGAGAGGGAGGGGGAGAGAGAGAGAAAGAGAGAGAGAGAGAGACAGAGACAGAGACAGAGACCGAGACAGAGACAGAGACAGAGACAGAGAGAGAGAGAGAGACACAGAGAGAGAGAGAGAGAGAGACACAGAGAGAGAGAGAGATACAGAGAGAGAGAGAGAGACACAGAGAGAGAGAGAGAGAGACACAGACAGAGAGAGAGAGACACAAACAGAGAGAGAGAGAGAGACACAGACAGAGAGAGACACAGACAGAGAGAGAGAGAGACACAAACAGAGAGAGAGAGAGACACAGACAGAGAGAGAGAGACACAGAGAGAGAGAGAGACACAGAGAGAGAGAGAGAGAGAGAAAAAAAAATGATATATATATATATATACACACACGCTCTCGTACCATAGACAGATGTATAGATGTATAGGTGCACAGGCATGTAGATCTATAGATACACACACAGAAATATGTCCACTTATCATCGGTCTGGTAAGTTGGGATAAGTGGGTCAATCGTGAGTTCGTTCAACCTAACAGTTCTTCTCTTCCTTGATATTCTCTCATTGCATTGATCAGTGCTGATGTCATGTTGATCAACATGTGCAGTTCAGTCATGCAGTCATTTATTTTATCAGTATTACACTTGATCAATTGTGAGTTGAGGGTGTTCACCCTCTGTCAAGATGGCATGAGATCGCTCGTATCTTGCGCCATTTTGGCTCTAGATCGATCTAACATTGGCCAATTTTGATCTCGGGCCTGGGCATTTCCCCTCAGCTCCTCGATCTTACACATTTGTTCGTGCAATGTCCCGCAACTCGCAGCGAGGCTACGATCAGAGCCGCCGAGGTCAAGGTGGATATGGAGGACGAGGGTGGACTCCAGCTACTGGTCCAAGTGGTTTTGGGGGTGGATCGAATGCTCACAACCCATATGAAGTTCAGATGCCACGGTTCTCGGAGGCAATCACTGAAGCGACCGATGCAGAGGATCAATCAATAATCGTGGACAAGCGTGGCGATCGCATCGTGCCACCTTTTCAGTCAGTCGTGGCTGGTCTCCGAGATCATGAGCAATGCGGCCAGTTCGATCAATGTCATGACCGAGCGTGATCAGGTCATGCCACCCAACTCTGGATTCCATGTAGCTCTCTTTGGCAACTATACCTTGGATGGCATCAAGGTGGTGATTGCGGTCTCGATCGAGAGCAACACAGGAAATCCTTGTGCAGGGTTTTGGCAGACCCAAGCCATGCTCTGACCCTCCTTTTGCTCTCATCGCCAAGGTCTATGGTGCGCCGATCTGTTCGTGATGCAGCTCTGGCTCTTGGCTGGTATCGATCTGCCCGGGGTGAAGTGATGAGCTGGTCATGTGAGCGGGGGTTCTTTTTTTTGTTATGCGATTGATTTTTGATTTGCAGTGATTTTCAGATCGATTTGTGCCTTTGATCAATTGGTTCTCGATCCGTGATGTTTTGTGATTAGCCTCAGATCCAGGGGCATTTCATCCATTGTTCTGTGGTAATGCTGGGGGATCGACCAGTTGACAGATCTATCCGATTGATCCAACTCCCCGTTTCTTACCCACGTCGCTGGGGAGAGAAAAGTTGCTCTGCATGCAGTTTGGTTGTAGTGCATGTGATTACATGCATGGAAAACAATCTTTGTCCTACAGTGCCACCCACGTATGCAAATCTTTTGGATCCACCCTGAGCGGCGGCATCAAAGACAAAGGGCCTTATACGCGTGCGCCATTTGGCGTCGCGCGGTGGCCAAACACACTGCATCTGCTGGGGTGTCGGCCTGTCAGGCCCAGGCCAAGGCACCCCTGCACCCATCAAGTGTTGAAGCTCTTTGTGCACTTGACCTGGGCCATTGCAGCCCACTGCCCCGAAGCTTTCGTGCCATTGCCGGGCTGCCCAAAATTCGTGTGGGGCTTGCATGCATTGCCATAGCCAGGCCAGAGGAGGCACTAAACCATGCTCTGAATATGAGCGCAACTCCTGCGGTTCCTTTTCAAATAATTATTGTTTAAAAGGGGAGAAGCCTTGCAGATCAAGCGGCTGTAGGTAATCCATTCTCTGCGCTGAGATATATAAGCTGCAGCTTGCACTTGCGTGCCATTGCCATGACCTGCCGTGGCAGGTGTGCCGGCGCACAATCAAGGAGTACAACGCCTTGTTTTGACGGAAAACTTTTCAACACTTCTGCGATCTCTTTGGGAATTTGGGCGCTGTTGGCAGCAGAGGTCCCAGCGGACTTTTGCCGCCAAACACGCAAACGAGTTTGTGGCAAAGCGCGCTGGGCGCGCAAGAGCTTCTTCGTGAGTTTCACCTGGGCGCCAATGAGAAAATGAGGCAACTTCCCTTGGACGTGCTTGCAGTTGCAAATCACGCTGACATAAGTCCACGCACCTCGAACATGTTGCTTCAGCACTTGCGTATGCGGCTGTTTGCCACCTGCTGTCCGTGGCTTTGCCACACATCCAATAGGCGGTGTCATGGTGTGGCCGACGCTAGCCACATCCAGATTTATAAAAAGCAGCTCCCTGTCCGCGAACCTGCTGTGGCAATAGCAGATGGCCCGCCAAAATGTCATGACCTGCTCGAACGCCGCAGGAAGTGAAAGACAAAGCCCTATTATATATGGAAAAATAATTCCGGAGTGGATAAATTGATTGAAAATTGGTGCCTATTTTTGGTGCCAGATTCTGGAAATGGGACCGCCCAACAGGGATTAAGTAGGCTTATACAGGCATGAAAAATGAGGGGGACCCATTTTTGGTGCCATATTCCGGCCCCAAAAATGGAGCCACCCAACCCAAAAATAGAAGACAAAATGTTGTAAGTTGGCTGGCCCGCGCCTTGTCTCGCAGTACAGCGGGGTCTCTGCTAACAACTTGCTTCAGCACCTTCCGGCGGACGCCCCACCGAGCCCGCCAGCGCTGCACCCACTTATTGACCATGCGTTTGTTTGGCACGCCCATGTCCAGCTTCTGGCCATGGAAGGCCTCCTCCCACTTCAAAAACGTGTCCATCGCAGAAGGTGCTTGACCATGATTCGTATTGCAGTCATACACCCACTGCTCCGTGGCTGCTTCGGCCAGGAAGGCTTGCGCTTTGCGTGAAGCTGTGTCATCCAAAGCGGTCATATCTGGCAGCGGTGTCGTCAGCAACATCTCTTGCATCAAAGCTGCCGTGCGCTGCCCATTGCTGCCATAGGATATCGTTGTCAAAGCACAAGCCATGCGGAGAGTCAAGTCCATGTTAAATTCGACAGCATGTAAACGGCTACCACAATTTGCGGGCTGCCACTCCAAGGCCGGCACAGTGCAACGTTTTCCGTTTTTTGGCATTCTGCCGATAAACCGCTTTCAGTGCTTTGCCATTCTGCACCAAGGCTTCCTTCAAGTCTGACACCCTGGCATCATATGTGCCTTCGGCCACACCACAGGGCGGCTGCATGACTGACCGCAGAAAAACTATATGTCGGCAGGCTCATTGCAAACATTCGTGTCATGTTAAACCAAACCTGTCTGATACAACTGAATCCGAGTGGAAGCAAGGAAGATTACCTAATGAGTGCGGCCAAAGCATGGCCTCGGCATTTCAAAGCATACAAATTCATTTCTGGCCCGTTCAAAAACAAAAACCGTTGCATGCAGTCAGCACGGCAAGATTTGATTCATATGGCTGCGTCCAAATCATGTGGGTTTGTGTTATGACACTGTTGTGGAAAAAACACTGATGGTTATCCGTCCACATCAGATGCAGGTTTGTGTTGTCACAGTATATATATATATATACGTATATATATATATATCTCTCTCTGTGTGTGTGTAATGTATGTACATGTATACAGTAGATAAATAGATGTAGATATGATATGCAGATAAATAGCATACATCTAGACGCTCTGCCCATCAAACCTCGGCTTTGTCAATCTGAGTGGCTCACGGCCCTTCAGGTCCACAGCCAACGGGTCAGCCCGACGCCTTATGCCATTGACATCGGAAGATTCCACGCAGGATTTTACATCATAGACTCATAGATAATATATAATCCCATTCAAGCCATGTGTATAAACCTATATAAACATATATAAACCTATATTTACAGGTTTACAGGGGGTTCCCAGGTAGCCATGTTTGATTACCAATGATCTACGTTTGGATTTGACATCCTGCCTCACCAAAAGGTGGGCAGTTTGCTGCTTGCCCGCCATGACCTTGTCCGTTACGTCCGGTTTGCATATCGATTCCAACAAGTCTAGATAGTCTAAGTGTATGACTGCACAATGCAAGGGCCTGAGCCAAGCCAGAACAGAACTGTTTCCACTGTGTGCCATCAGGTGAGAAACCTCCGAATCTGCGCAATTTCACTCAATCGTGCTCGAACAAAGCTGGGAACACGGCGTGAGTCCATAAGCGTCGCTTACATTGATGGGCGCTCCTCTGAAATACCTGGAGAAGCACCAGCTTCTTACAAGATTTACAAGCAACATCAACCAACGGTGTTGAATGAAGTAAGGAGACGGGTCACAGCCACTCCAGAACATGAAGAAAGCCACAATTTGCTGCATGGTGCACCGGTGTTCCGCCCTCAGCTCGTAGGACTTCAAATGCACAATGCATGAGGTGCCGAACAAGCTCAAGGCTCAAACACAGTGCCCACGTGTGCCCACAGCTGTGCAACCGCGTACCTCTGAATCTGTGGCGAAAATGATGTCATGTTCGTGGCCTGGGTGGCAAGGAGCTGCACAAACAAAGTCGCAGACTCGTCTCTGAATGCACTTGAATGTACTGCATGCTGCATGCAAACTATTGCAAACTTATAGACCTTATAGATGCACAAGAGATCACAAGAGTGACCCGTTTACTTTTTTTAAGCGAGCTCCGTACGCCACAAGGCAGCCAAAGTCGACCTTTCAAAGGCATGCAGCATGTCGCACTGGCTACAGTACCATCCAACATATCCAACCGTAAGGAACCGTGCAAAGAATTGGAAAGCAGTGTGTTGACAGCTGTTCAGCTGTTAAGCAAAACGCAACATACTTGGAATGCGTGTTGCTAGTGTCACTAGTGTCATGGCTTGCTCATGCTCATGAAAGTACCAGGTAAGTGCTGGAAATACTGGCTATGTCAAACCACTTGTCGTGGCTCGGCAAATCCTGCTGCCAGGTGGCAATCTCCCGTTTCGCACCGCCAGGTGCACTGCCTGTAAGCCTTCAGCATTGGGCTGCCGCAGCAGTGCTCCGTGCAGCAGCAGCTCTTCCACCTCAGCCAAAACACGGAGGAACCAAGTGCTGCACCCAAAACGGTGCAGCGACGGCCAAAATCAATTGCACTATGCTTGGCTCCAGGCTAGGCTGTGGCTTCCGTTCCATGCCTTGAGGCTTGGAATAGCGAAATACATATAAATACATCGAAATACAACTTCACGTGATTCGGTATGAACCGGAATTTCCCCTCAGCCTGTGTCTCCAAGAACTAAGCATGCTACGGCCCAGTGCAAAGGCGCATTGAAATTGTCAGCATCAAGCCTAGGCAAATGCGGCAATGTGAAACCCTCTCAATGTTTATAACATCTTGCGAAAAACACTGGTCAGAGGTATTGCAGTGGATTATTTTTTTTTCATTGAAAAATCTACAGCACTCATCACAACATGTATGTTTCCCTCTCTCACTCTCTTTCTCCGTGTCTCTCTCTCTCTCTCTCTGCTTGTGTTTGGGTTGGCGTTGGTGTCACATCCCTTGAATGGTTTGTCACGAAGCTGGGGCTTGTTCTGGGTCACATCCTCACCATTTGCAATCAAAGCTCTTGCTTTCGCAAAATCCTCTGGCGAATGGAGGATATGGATCAAAGGCTCAACAGCGTTGAATTGAACATGCAAATTCTGAGATCAAAGTGCAGCACACCTTGCGACAGCAAGCGCCTGCCAGGCCATCATTGGGCCCCCCTTCAGCACAGCTCACAGATGCTCACAGCTATGGGATGGTGTGGGGCACGAGTAGGGGAACCCATTGAGCTAGAGCGACGTATTCACATTCCTGATTAGTGACACACTTGCAACTAAACCATTCAGTCTGATCCAAAGGGCTCTGGATCCTGGATTGCGAAAATTGGGCCACCTCAAGACTCAGCCAACCTGAATAAAATAATCAAAATGAGCGAGGGAGGACACGACAAATTCGCACGGAATCGAGTTGGTTCGCGCAAAAGCGGTAAAGGTTTCACAAACATCACAGTGCGCATCACAGGTTCTTTGGGGGAAGCCTGCTGGCATCCCAAAGCCTAACGGTCCTAACGGCAGCTTTATAGCGAAGTGTTTTCAACTGAGTTGACAGTGCCTTGGCGCATTTCTTCCTGCTGCGGGCCATAAGAGCTGATGTTTTCCATATGCAAATACGTGCACGGGCGCTGTCAAGCGTTCTGCGTTGCCAATGCTGAGGTGCCGTGTAGGAACAGAAGAGTCATGTCGATCCATCTGTCAATCTATCCGGTGCAATGTATGCATGTGCCATCGGTGTTGCACTGCTGCAGCTGTCATCGTGGCTTGATGAAAGACCAAAAAGCAGAGCCGAAGCACAGAATAACCTTCCAAAAGATTGCGCCCCTTCTTGCAACAACATTGGTAGACCGTCCAAAAACAGTCACTCGTAACTACACTGAATTATGAACAAGCAGACTGACTGCGCCCCCTTCCATGCGTTTAATAGACGAATGACATGCAGGGTGAAGTTTGGGTCTGTTGCATTCATTTATTTTTTTAGCAATATCCTTTGTCCGGGCGCAGCTTTATGCCTCACCTTTTTCAGCCGATTGCCTTGTCTCTGCGCTGTGCCAGGGCGGCCTGATCATGAAGATACGACGAAACATCCCCGTCGGCCCGTCAGACTGCAAGGTGAAGAATGTTCATCAATGTTCTCAAAGGCCCCAGCGTTCGAGGACAATCAAAAGGAATTCCAGCTTGTTGCCCTGCCAAATGAAGTTTTCCAGCTCGGCCCAGCTCCAAAAAACCAAGAAGCCGGGTACAATTCCCCAGCCTCTCCACGACCTATCACCCAAGAGGCTACCGTCTTCCACGCGTCCTTGGAAATAGTCCTCCAACACAGCTGAAGGGGTCCTAACATGTCCTGACATACGGGAATGGATGGTGCCAATCCCCATCAATGCATACATTACATGCATATAATAATGATAATAATGATATATATATAATAATAATAATGATAAAATAATGATAATAATAATGTATAATAATGATAATAATAATAATAATAAATATATATATATAATTATACAAATATATATATATATATTCATTACTTTATGTTTGGTGGTATAATAGCCGCTGGCCATCAAGCAAAAGGGGTTTGCTTCCACTGCTCGTAACATGCCTCTTGACGGGTCCCTTGAGTTGCTCTGTTTGCGTCGCTTTGCTCTCCCGCTCCTAAGCAGCATGGTCTTGCGCTCGGACAGGAGGACACACCTACCATGCGGCCTGCACGGGAAGTTGCCTAACGTTGCGTCAGGCCTCACCAAGGACCGCTGCATTGTCTCTCGGGGCATCTTGCTTTTTGGGGGCCGGGTTGAGCCTGATGATGCGCTCCGCCAACTGCATAAAAGATGTGTAAGACCTTTGAAAGAGATGACAAGCTCTGGTAGTGGCAGCTGTCGCTGCATCAACATCTGCACTCTTGAGGTTCAAGCTTCCAATCTGAACTTGCCTTCCAACATCTTCCAACTTGTGCCACAGAAACACTGCAACAAGACATGAATAAAAAAGTGCAGCTTTCCAGGCCTTGTGTGCAGCGCCGCTAGGCAAATCACAAAGCAGAGCATCAACCTCGCCGTGATGGCGCAGGGCCGCCAGGCCACGCATACGTATACAGAAATCAGATAAAAACAGCAAGAAAGACCAGCTCGCTGAACAAGTACAGAGCACATGACACGAAAATCCCAATGAAGCAGAGAGATGACAGGAGTGAAGGGAATGACATTCTCTGTTCAAGTTGGGGCTGCCCGCAGGAGGCAAACAAGGAAATCTTTGAGGATGGCACCGACCCGTCTTCCACGTCTGAAAAGGATTGACCATCCTCAGGGCAATTTAGTGCACATGTCGGGCCAGCTGCAGCACTAGAATGTCACTAGAGCATGGGCCTGGCACTTGGAACATCTTGGAACTATTTGCGTCCGTCTTGTATTGTTTAGCACCACACCCTTGCATCTCCGAGCCGCACGTCACACCTTCAGACTACGGATTGGTGACCAGGTGGCGTCAGATGTCTATTGGGTGGCGTGCGATTTGCTTGGGGTCCTGACGTGTCCAACTGGCAGGAGTAGAAGTTTGCATATAATTTCCTCGTGCAACAATGACGAAAGGCAAACTGGTCAAACACTTCCTTGTGGAAGCCAACGGATTTGCAAATGCTAGTACAAAATGAAAAAGCCATCCCGTACTACGGGTTTGGTCTGGGATCCAAACTGTAGTTGGCTAGGGTTCATATCGCGCCCTGAAGCCGCCAAGAGGAGCAACGGAGGAGCTAAGAACACGTCTTTTGACTGAGGGAATTCAGTTTCACACCAACAAGCCGGAGACGCCTCTGGCCTCAAGCAATTACGACAGAGTCTAGGCCAAGCCCCACTGAGGACTGTTGCCAGACGGGGCCGCATTCAACTCAATCGGTCGATCGGTAGGTAGGTAGGTAGGTAGATAGGTAGGTAGGTAGGTCGGTGGGTAGGTAGGTAGGTAGGTAAGTAGGTAGGCAGGGATGGAGACAAGGAGGTAGACAGTGAGGTAGGGTTAGGTAAGTTTGACTCAGGTTGGGTAAGTGTGGTCAGCTTCGGTCAGCATTAGGTAAGCTCTTATGCAAAGTGGTCAGGTCAAAAGTAAGATTACGTAAGGTTAGGTAAGGTAAGGTTAGGCAAGCTTAGGTAAGGTTAGGTGGGTGTAGCTGTAGGTGTAGGCCTATGTGTTGGTATATGTATATTCCAGAGGGCTACTAAATGAGAAAATGTGGTAACAAAATCGGCTGTGCAAATGAGACCGGCGCACCACTGATGCTTAGTAGCAGGAACTACATAGGCGACGCAGCAATGTATCAGTATCTCATGCAAGTTTGCATCTATGCTGTCTAGGTTCCTTTGGGCACTCTGTCTCCTAGTCTGCCAGCCTCTCTCAGCTAAGGGTCATTTAGGCAATTTGGTATGTTCTGCTGCCTCCTGGCTTCATTGGAAGTTTGGCAGAGATACCCTCCAAGTTTTGGACAATTCTGAAGGGCTGCATGCATTGTGCAGTTGCGTGGTGGGATTCATGTTTTTGCATTCAAATATATAACTTGGAAGTTGTGGTTCGCTCTGAGACGCATGTAGCATTTTGCAAGCTGTAATTTGCACATTGTAGTTTCCATGATTGCATACCTTGGCGAGATAATTGAATCTTTACCCATTTTTATCTATAAAAGTATATAGTCATCAATATATAATTATAATATATATATAGGTCTAGTTTGTCACTCGTAGTACGGTGGGCAAGTAGATAAACGTACTTGGTATGTGATGTATGTGCACTGATCGATGTTTGCACTTGCCGACCGGCCATGCACGCGCTTTGGGCCACCACTCACTTGCGGCCACACGCGAGCAGCAGCCTCAGAATATGCAGCACTGATCCAATGCCATTGGCTTCATCAAACATCATCGAATATCTTCGATTATCTTCTTGATCGTCCAGTCACGACGACATCAGGTTGGAGCTTCTATGGAACTTCTAAGGGATCTAAGGCAAGAGCTATCAGAAGTGTGCCCATGCCACAGGTTGGATCGACCTATTTGCTGTGTGGGTACGGGGCATGCCTGCTTGCAAGACCTTGTTAGTGCAGGACTGAAGACAAGCCAGAAGCACCACAATGCTCTCCTGAGTCACGGAATCAGATGCCTTGAAGCTCAGGGATCAACGTGCATTACTTCGACATGCTTTGCCTTTTCACAAGCTCCCTGTTGAAAACTGCCCTACCACTACGTATTGCTGGGATAAGGAACCCCCACGGACTCAGCAGCCAGTGCGGCCATCGCCTCAGTGTTTCACCAGTTGAAGTGAGCCCACATAAAGCATCACAAAAGCCATACAGTTTCGGAAAGCCATTGCAAACTCGAAACTGTATGAAACTGTGGCATTCCGGGCTTCCTCCATCGCTTTTTTTTTGGCAGGAGATCTGCGACCAGGCACACCCTGTAAGCGAGTCTGTGACAGCTTCTGCGCTGAGCCTGTAGAGCCTGTACTCTTGCTGCTCTGCCCTGAACAGTACGCAGTGTGGCCCTGTCCAAAGCTCAGCCCAGGGTGGCTCCCTGCGATCTCTGGTGACACTGGATTGGGACACATTGTCCAGAATGAGATCAGAATGTGATCAGAATGAGATTCCTCACAAATAAACGAATTATAGCCTTTATAGCCTTTATAGCCTTTGAATGCTTTTGATGCATGCGGCTATCCTAAATCAACAGGGACAGGCTGGAGGCGGCAGGTCAATCACTTACAGTGTCAACAGAACGTCTTACTCCACGGTCCAGGTCCAGCCCCAGCCAACAAGGGAATTCGCATCCATTGCGGCCGTATGGGTTGACCATACATTGCTCCGTGCATCCTCTGTTGCATCAGCAAGGGTCGCAGCGACCTCACAAGGGTGCAAAAATCCTCTGCCGAAAAAAGCATTGTTGACACTGGCATCAACGATGACACAAACAGACCACTACAGGGTTTTCTCCCAACAGATTCTGCATGATTTGGGCCCCTATATCACCCTCCAGCCTTCTGATCCTGAGGGGAAGTCTCAGCCATAATCCAGTGCCGATGGCGAAAAAAACTGACAATGGTGAAGAGCATCAGCGGCATGTGAATGGGCACGGTGAATTTGAAGAGGATCGTCCCCTCGGCCAGTCCTAAAGCCAAGCCTCTGGAGTTGAGTTTGCCGAGGCCTAAGCTCCTAGTGAATGCGCCCCAAACTCGGTTGGAGTCGGCAGAGGCTTGTAGTTTGTCGGACAGTTGCCAGTATTTCGCCGAGGTCCAAGGGTACCATGTGATCACCCCATGCTTGACAGGAACCTCACAACCAATGGACGGGCATAAAAAAGGCCACAGTCTCTAGCTACAGGTGTATCATTTAGCAGACTGCTCCGCCCTCATGGAGTCTGCAAAGAGCCCTGCGAGTACACAGGTCGTGGGCTTGATAAGGCACAAAGGCAACCACGGGATCTAGGCAACAAAGATCCCTTGCACTCATATGAACCTTTTGCGGGAGGCAAAAGTTGTTTAAAAATGTTTAAAATCATTTGTTCCGAGCAATCCGAGTATACTAGTTGTTCCTACTGAAACGTGCACGGCTAAGTCAAGCTTGAATCAGCAATTGTATGTGGAAACTTGGAAAGTCGCAAGATTATCCAAGACAAGGAACCGTCTATTATCTTTAATTCAAACTGTCTGTCTGTATGAAATAATTAGGTGGTTAGAAGTTAGAATGCTTAGGTCCATTGAAAAGGCAACAGAAATCAAAAAACTGAAGCAACCCAAGACACGCCAAGCTTTTGACGCTCCTGCGTGCGAAGCAGTTGCCAGCCTGCTAGCTTCCAGCTGTAGTTCGCTGCACGGTACTGTGCTCGGGCGCTTGCAACGCCTGCAGCTACAGCCTGTCATAGAGCTTGCGGTGTCCCAACTGCTTTTCAAGCACAAGTCTTAGTAAAACTTGTGTAGAAAATTGTTGTGGTGATACAAATCCGATTAGAAGGTTGCAGGAACAAGGGTGGCTTGGAATTACGACGTCGTCAGAGTCGTCCCAGATCTCGATGGAACATGATGGAACATGTATTGTAGAATGAGCACCTCCAGGTATGTTCCAACCCTCCTACCGGGCTACCAAAAATGGACTGCACCAGATCTATCCTCACTGTTCCAAATAATTGGTGCACTTATCTTATCTCTGATGTAGCTGCTTCTTCGTATACGCATGCGTGCGACCAAATTACTTCTCAGCTGCTTTGGAAAACGATTTCACGAGTCTATTTCTCAAAACTTCCTTCCAGTTGTCCAGTCTTTGTGCAGGAACGCAGCCTTTTGTGGCCATTTCATTTCATACAGATTTGCTGTAAAGATGCTGATGCGGTGACTAATTACTCGCTTCCAAGCCATATTCTGTTGGGTTTTCAAGAGTACATGTTCGCACAGATAGTGAAGCGAAGGAAATCAGTCAAAGAAATTGTTGTGCTGTACTGCTTGGATGGCATTAGCATGTCGAAGCAGCACGGTTTTATCAATCTATAAGCTAGCACTGCTTCTCAGCCTTCCCCCCGCAACCCAAAGAAACACTTTTGCACGGAAGCGCCTTCCGCACCCTGCTGGGCAACTTTTTCAGCAGGGAGGCACGAGTAGTCAAATCCCGGGAGCTGCCAGCTGCCCTGCCACTGTTCTTCACATGGTCCAATCGGTCGAGAGCATCAACGAGCCACAGCCTCTTTCTCTCTGCAAACGGCCTCGAAGCACTTCCCTGGAAGAGTGCTTTACTTCTTGACAGGAACACTCTGCGGAGCGGCCTATATCGCACCGCAAGCGCAACAGAGGCGGCCCACACGCAGTATTTCGCCCCGAGAAAAGTTGCAGCTACTTTCGGTACATCTTCAGCTTCCAGACCACAGCGCTTCAGATATCCCGTCAAAAATTGCCCAACCATCGAGCAGTGCCTTGGGCAGCACTCTAAGACTACCTTACAGGATTGACTGAAAAGCTGCGGATTTCACCCATATATAACTCTTCACCAGAGGCGGGCCATTACCAAAAAAAGGAGGACATAGAAGGACCATGTGTATGAAATGCACAAAGTCGTGGAATGCAAACACAAACGCTTCATCAATCCCACAATTGGTGTTGGCTGTACACACAAGGTACAAGTAACATGATTTCTCATGGGGGATGTGCTATTCCGGCTAGCCCACTTCCCCCCACTATGCCCACTGCTCCAGCAATCTGTGTCTGCATCCCCGGTCTAGCCAAAGAGCCTGAATCAACACAAGACTCTACCACTTATCATCCCTGTGAGCTTGGCACAGACAGGAAATATATGGAAATACCTTGAAATACCAGGAAATGGATGTCAAACAAGCTAAGGGACCAACTCCACAGAATCCTCGGGGCCAAGTATGCCTCCATTTCTTTGACCTTCAAGTTGCACTTGAAACTGCAATCATCAGTTATCACATGTTATCACTTATCACTATGACTGGGCTGGGTCTGATAAACTGCCTCAACTCCAAGGGCTACGTGGTCAGCCGCAAAAAGGGTGGTAATGCTAACCTCCGCACCAAGCTGCGAAAGCGAGAGTGAAAATGTTGACAACCTTTCAGATGTTGCAAAGCCTCAGCCTCTGCAGTTCGCGGTTGCAGAACCTCCCACGCGGGAGCTGGAGACAAAATGAAACGTCTTTGTGACCATCTGTCAGTTGAAAAGGCGCACCCATCTGGTCACAGTCTGAATTGCTTGACGGACTGCTTGCTTCAGAGGGACCCAATCCTGACGGACAGCGCTTCACATGGATACGTTTAAAAAGTGATTTCCTCCCTACTTTGTGTTTTCAATTTGACTCAGGGGTGAGGAACTGCCGCATGAATATCAAAGCATCTCAAAGCAGTTCAAGATGAGGTCTTAAATCAAAACGAATCAAAGTACGGGAAGCAACAGTCATGCACCATTCATCCCACTACACTTCTATACTATCCGCCGACCCCGGCTGCGCAAGGGGGAGCGCGTTAGGGAATAAGACAGCAGCACCCAGCCAGTAGCCAGCAGTCAATATCCGCCGACCCCGGCAGACGCAAGGGGGAGCGTGCCAGGGAATAATACTTTTGACTCTTGTTTCGGACGACTACTACTACTACTACTACTACTACTGCCATGGTGTTTTCCCATCCGGCAGGTGCCTTTTGAACAGAAGGAGTCACAGGAGCAGGAGCAGCAACAGGAGGGTTGTATGTCTCATTGTACAAACAGTGGTATAAAAATTGGTCGAAAACCATAAAACCTTGTTCAAAACTATTGTTTTTCTAGGGTTTCAGAAGGGACGTTAGGGACTTTTTGGGCTCGATTTTGGCGCTGTTCCGTCCTTCAGGGCCACTGTGTTTCCCTGTCCGGGAGGGTGCGTTTTCAGCCTCGGGAGGAAGAGCAGCAGCAGCAACAGGAGCAACAGGAGGGTTGTATGTCTCATTGTACAAACAGTGGTATAAAAATTGGTCGAAAACCATAAAACCTTGTCCAAAACTATTGTTTTTCTAGGGTTTCAGAAGGGACGTTAGGGACTTTTTGGGCTCGATTTTGGCGCTGTTCCGTCCTTCAGGGCCACTGTGTTTCCCTGTCCGGGAGGGTGCGTTTTCAGCCTCGGGAGGAAGAGCAGCAGCAGCAACAGGAGCAACGGGAGGGTTGTATGTCTCATTGTACAAACAGTGGTATTTAAAAAAAATAAAAAAAAATTGGTCGAAAACCATACAACCTTGTCCAAAACAGGAGGGTTGTATGTCTCATTGTACAAACAGTGGTATAAAAATTTGTCGAAAACCATAAAACCTTGTCCAAAACTACTATTGTTTTTCTAGGGTTTCAGAAGGGACGTTAGGGACTTTTTGGGCTCGATTTTGGCGCTGTTCCGTCCTTCAGGGCCACTGTGTTTCCCTGTCCGGGAGGGTGCATTTTCAGCCTCGGGAGGAAGAGCAGCAGCAGCAGCAACAGGAGGGTTGTATGTCTCATTGTACAAACAGTGGTATAAAAATTGGTCGAAAACCATAAAACCTTGTCCAAAACTATTGTTTTTCTAGGGTTTCAGAAGGGACGTTAGGGACTTTTTGGGCTCGATTTTGGCGCTGTTCCGTCCTTCAGGGCCACTGTGTTTCCCTGTCCGGGAGGGTGCGTTTTCAGCCTCTTTCCCTGTCCGGGAGGGTGCATTTTCAGCCTCGGGAGGAAGAGCAGCAGCAGCAACAGGAGCAACAGGAGGGTTGTATGTCTCATTGTACAAACGGTGGTATAAAAATTGGTCGAAAACCATAAAACCTTGTCCAAAACTATTGTTTTTCTAGGGTTTCAGAAGGGACGTTAAGGACTTTTTGGGCTCGATTTTGGCGCTGTTCCGTCCTTCAGGGCCACTGTGTTTCCCTGTCCGGGAGGGTGCATTTTCAGCCTCGGGAGGAAGAGCAGCAGCAGCAACAGGAGCAACAGGAGGGTTGTATGTCTCATTGTACAAACAGTGGTATAAAAATTGGTCGAAAACCATAAAACCTTGTCCAAAACTATTGTTTTTCTAGGGTTTCAGAAAGCAAATTAGGGACTTTTTGGGCTCGATTTTGGCGCTGTTCCGTCCTTCAGGGCCACTGTGTTTCCCTGTCCGGGAGGCTACGTTTTCAGCCTCTTTCCCTGTCCGGGAGGGTGCATTTTCAGCCTCGGGAGGAAGAGCAGCAGCAGCAACAGGAGCAACAGGAGGGTTGTATGTCTCATTGTACAAACAGTGGTATAAAAATTGGTCGAAAACCATAAAACCTTGTCCAAAACTATTGTTTTTCTAGGGTTTCAGAAGGGACGTTAGGGACTTTTTGGGCTCGATTTTGGCGCTGTTCCGTCCTTCAGGGCCACTGTGTTTCCCTGTCCGGGAGGATGCATTTTCAGCCTCGGGAGGAAGAGCAGCAGCAGCAACAGGAGCAACAGGAGGGTTGTATGTCTCATTGTACAAACAGTGGTATAAAAATTGGTCGAAAACCATAAAACCTTATCCAAAATATTGTTTTTCTAGGGTTTCAGAAGGGACGTTAGGGACTTTTTGGGCTCGATTTTGGCGCTGTTCCGTCCTTCAGGGCCACTGTGTTTCCCTGTCCGGGAGGATGCGTTTTCAGCCTCGGGAGGAAGAGCAGCAGCAGCAACAGGAGCAGCAGGAGGGTTGTATGTCTCATTGTACAAACAGTGATATAAAAATAAAAATTGGTCGAAAACCATAAAACCTTGTCCAAAACTATTGTTTTTCTAGGGTTTCAGAAGGGACGTTAGGGACTTTTTGGGCTCGATTTTGGCGCTGTTCCGTCCTTCAGGGCCACTGTGTTTCCCTGTCCGGGAAGGTGCGTTTTCAGCCTCTTTCCCTGTCCGGGAGGGTGCATTTTCAGCCTCGGGAGGAAGAGCAGCAGCAGCAACAGGAGCAACAGGAGGGTTTGTATGTCTCATTGTACAAACAGTGGTATAAAAATTGGTCGAAAACCATAAAACCTTGTCCAAAACTATTGTTTTTCTAGGGTTTCAGAAGGGACGTTAGGGAGTTCTTGGGCTCGATTTTGGCGCTGTTCCGTCCTTCAGGGCCACTGTGTTTCCCTGTCCGGGAGGGTGCGTTTTCAGCCTCGGGAGGAAGAGCAGCAGCAGCAACAGGAGCAACGGGACGTTTGTATGTCTCATTGTACAAACAGTGGTATTTAAAAAAAATAAAAAAAAATTGGTCGAAAACCATACAACCTTGTCCAAAACTATTGTTTTTCTAAGGTTTCAGAAGGGACGTTAGGGACTTTTTGGGCTCGATTTTGGCGCTGTTCCGTCCTTCAGGGCCACTGTGTTTCCCTGTCCGGGAGGATGCGTTTTCAGCCTCG
The DNA here is from genome assembly GCA_947184155.2 of Cladocopium goreaui. Classification (NCBI taxonomy): domain Eukaryota; class Dinophyceae; order Suessiales; family Symbiodiniaceae; genus Cladocopium; species Cladocopium goreaui. Next base: position 72,447 of record CAMXCT020006778.1, on the reverse strand, counting down.
GGAGGAAGAGCAGCAGCAGCAACAGGAGCAAATCTAATTTTCCGCCGACCCCGGCTGCGCAAGGGGGAGCGCGTTAGGGAATAAGACAGCAGCACCCAGCCAGTAGCCAGCAGTCAATATCCGCCGACCCCGGCAGACGCAAGGGGGAGCGCGTCAGGGCAGAGAGGTTGTGAACAACAATTCTTGCTAGCAGCAACAGCAGCAGCAGCAGCAGGTGGAGATTGAAAAAGCGGAAAAGGTTGGGAAAAAGACATTTTATCTAGGAAGTCAGAAGGGACGTTAGGCAGTTTTTCGGTGCGATTCTGTGGCTTGTTCGTCCTTCCGTGCCTTGTTGTTTTAGTGCCGGGAGGTGCTCTTGCGACTCTTCTGTTAGCAGCAACAACAGCAGCAGCAGCAGCATTTTTTCTAGGAATTCAGAAGGGACGTTAGGCAGTTTTTCCGTGCGATTCTAGGGCCTGTTCGTCCTTCCGTGCCTTGCTGTTTTGGTGCCGGGAGGTGCTCTTGCGACTCTTCTGTTAGCAGCAGCAACAGCAGCAGCAGCAGCAGGTGAGCTAGCTGATGGGAGATTCAAAAAGCGGAAAAGGTTGGAAAAAAGACATTTTTTCTAGGAATTCAGAAGGGACGTTAGGCAGTTTTTCGGTGCGATTCTAGGGCCTGTTCGTCCTTCCGTGCCTTGCTGTTTTGGTGCCGGGAGCTGCTCTTGCGACTCTTCTGTTAGCAGCAGCAACAGCAGCAGCAGCAGCAGGTGAGCTAGCTGATGGGAGATTCAAAAAGCGGAAAAGGTTGGAAAAAAACATTTTTTCTAGGAATTCAGAAGGGACGTTAGGCAGTTTTTCGGTGCGATTCTAGGGCCTGTTCGTCCTTCCGTGCCTTGCTGTTTTGGTGCCGGGAGCTGCTCTTGCGGCTCTTCTGTTAGCAGCAGCAGCAGCAGCAGCAGCAGCAGGTGAGCTAGCTGATGGGAGATTCAAAAAGCGGAAAAGGTTGGAAAAAAGACATTTTTTCTAGGAATTCAGAAGGGACGTTAGGCAGTTTTTCGGTGCGATTCTAGGGCCTGTTCGTCCTTCCGTGCCTTGCAGTTTTGGTGCCGGGAGGTGCTCTTGCGACTCTTCTGTTAGCAGTAACAACAGCAGCAGCAGCAGGTGGGCTGATGGGCTTCTATTGAATGTTGAACAAGCGGAAAAGGTTGGCAGCAGCAGCAGCAGGTGAGCTAGCTGATGGGAGATTCAAAAAGCGGAAAAGGTTGGAAAAAAGACATTTTTTCTAGGAATTCAGAAGGGACGTTAGGCAGTTTTTCGGTGCGATTCTAGGGCCTGTTCGTCCTTCCGTGCCTTGCTGTTTTGGTGCCGGGAGCTCTTGCGACTCTTCTGTTAGCAGCAGCACAGCAGCAGCAGCAGCAGGTGAGCTAGCTGATGGGAGATTGAAAAAGCGGAAAAGGTTGGAAAAAAGACATTTTTTCTAGGAATTCAGAAGGGACGTTAGGCAGTTTTTGGTGCTTTTGCTAGCGGCAACAGCAGCAGCAGCAGCAGCAGCAGGTGGAGATTGAAAAAGCGGAAAAGGTTGGGAAAAAGAAACAGAGACATTTTTTCTAGGAAGTTAGAAGGGACGTTAGGCAGTTTTTCGGTGCGATTCTAGGGCCTGTTCGTCCTTCCGTGCCTTGCTGTTTTGGTGCCGGGAGGTGCTCTTGCTACTCTTCTGTTAGCAGCAGCAACAGCAGCAGCACTGATGAGATTGAAAAAATGGAAAAGGTTGGAAAAAAAACATTTTTTCTAGGCATTCAGAAGGGACGTTAGGCACTTTTTCGGTGCGATTCTAGGGCCTGTTCGTCCTTCCGTGCCTTGCTGTTTTGGTGCCGGGAGGTGCGCTTGCGACTCTTCTGTTAGCAGCAGCAACAGCAGCAGCAGCAGCAGCAGGTGAGCTAGCTGATGGGAGATTGAAAAAGCGGAAAAGGTTGGGAAAAAACATTTTTCCAAGTCATTCACAAGGGACGTTAGGCACTTTTTCGGTGCGATTCTAGGGCCTGTTCGTCCTTCCGTGCCTTGCTGTTTTGGTGTCAGGAGGTGCTCTTGCTACTCTTCTGTTAGCAACAACAACAGCAGCAGCAGCAGCAGCAGGTGGGCTGATGGGCTTCTATTGAATGTTGAACAAGCGGAAAAGGTTGGGAAAAATGATCCTGCATGTGATGATGCATTTGCCAAAATTTCTCGTCACACAGCTTGCCTGTTTCACCAACAATCCCCGATTCTTTACCGGGGTCGGCGGCAGGGGCGGCAGCCCTTAAATATAAACTTGGTTTTCCCGCTCCTTCACCTTTAGATTGAGCCGTTGCCAGGGCCCTTTTGTGTGGGAGTTGGTAAAGGGTACGCATACGAGCAACATGGATACACAAACCCTTTCCAAACTCCTGCGTTTCCGCATATTGTTTGCTTCCACAAAAATTGGGGCCTGGATGGACCTGGGTCTAAATTCTAAGAACTCAAAATATCCGAACCACAGAAATCCGAACCAACCATATACACCATGGAACTCCACCCATGTTCCCTTCTCTAAAACAACGACCAGGTGCACACCAACAGCACCGGAGCTTTCGCCGCTTTGGCCACGTCCGCGTTGTCCACCCCGACGATGGACCCCACCGAGGGAAAACCCACGCCGTCGATGATGAGCTCGGCACCAATCCGGTGGAAAGCGGTGGAGGTGCCCAACAGGGAGGTGAAACTTGGCATTTTTTCTGACCTAATGTGGTAAACCAAAATGGCCATAACAATAAACAATAAATAATAATTAATAAACCAAATACGGTAATGAAACATCCCGCAAAAATGGTATAGTACATCAAAATCCATCCCCAAAATGGCCATAGATGGATGGTATAAGCAGACCATCCCCAAATGGTAGCTTTACGGCCTTGGGTTTGCCACATTATACCTATACCAACATGATCCATTGTTGTTTCTTTAAATCCAAATTAACAGGGTTTACAAAGAACATGGGTTTAACTAGGTTTACTCAGATTGGCTGGATGTTCAGGGATTGACTGGTTTCTTAAAAAGAAAATGGGTTTAAACCAACCAGAAACCAACCAGATTGCTGGATTGACCGGGCTTCTCGCAAAAACAACAATGCCGGTTGCAAACTAACCAAGTTTGGGAGAGGGCTTAAATCAACAGAATTGGGGACGTATGTACTGCCATTGACCAGTTCAAGCGGATGAGACAAGTGGAACACCAGTGAACATAAGCATAACAATCGCAGGCCAATGGATCTCCAAGTGCAACACCAAGTGGCCACTCGTCGTCCTTCAGACATCGATGCGATCTTGTCTTGGATCCTCAGTCTTGATTTTGTTGTGTTCATCACTTACCATTTTAGTTCGTCAAGATAGTTCACGATGAGTTCCCAATCTGAATTCAAGGTGGCCTCCATGATTTCCCAGCCACAATTGAAAGAAACATGAACATCATACTGATATACTGAGGCTACGTGATGAATGAGCAATACAAAGACACTTGCAGGGCTCATATCACTCCAGTGCGATTGATACTTTGAGACCCAACTCGAGCAATTGATGGGCCCCAAATTGAACATTGCACTGATGTAACTAGCTGCCACACCTTGGAATGTCCAAACCAACTAAGCATCAATACTAACAACACCCAACAAACCACCCATTCTTGGGATTCTTTACTCACCCATTTCCATGGATATGGGCTGTTTCAGACTAGGCAGAAGCAATACGTTGTGAGATGTCATGCCCGGCCATAGGGTAGCCATGGATAGCCCATCCTTGTCGCCATGGAACTTTTGAAGCCACTGGGCACTGGTGCCCTGCTCACCGGCCAGGAAGGACCGAGTGAAGCCCGAGAAGAAGACCAGCGGTGCGTTCTCTCCAGCGACGTATTCCACTCCTGGCGGGTCGCAACTGGGGCCCCGATACCTGCTGTGACCCCATGGAAGACCCATGGAAGACGCAACTTGTTCCCTAAAAGCAATGGAGTTCTCATGGATAGCACAATTTCATATGGTTCCAAATAGGACATGTGCAAACCATTTCTAATAATTCTGTAGCTGTGGAATAGATGATTCCAAGACAAAAATTACACTTGTTCCCCTCCAGTTGCGTTACCACTCGAAGACCTCCTGTCTACCAAATCAGGTGATGCAGGATCTACAACACTATAATAATATTATAATACTATACAACACTTAAGTTTATTTTCCCCTATGGCACCTCATCCATTTCATGTCATTTCAACAACCCAAAGTCTATACATCGTCTGTACATCTACAGCCCTCCTTCAGCGGCACACCATTTGCTCAGCAAATCCGGGGCCTCGCACCTCGATGCCGTGGGCTTGATCGAATGTCCATAAATCAAGCTGGCCATGCCCAAAACTTAAGATAGATCATCACCATGTACAAACCTGAGAGACAAATAGTGCAGTATAACAAAGTGTTTAACCTTTACTAGGGACTATTAGTGATATGAATATGAATTTACATGGTACGTGGTCTTCCAAGGAAAATTTTTAAAGCAATAAAACCAAGGTTTTCGGCTGACAGTTTTCCATTTGTCAATCCATTGACACTCAAGTCGTCATGATTTGGATTTTTCGAATTCACCTGCTTTCTTGAGCATTTGTCAGGGGAACATATATTATTAATGGTTTGGGGGTTCCCCAACTTCGAAAAGCACAAGATAGATATGGGTTAATTTGAAAATACGGTCCCACATGTTGATGGTCTATCATAATTTGTTTCATGACGATCGCCATAAATTAGGGCTACATCCCCCCATGTTCAGACACACCCATCTCCAACATTCATTGCTCAAATCCGCATGTTGATGCTTGCATCACTGTTCTTGATGGTTAAACTTTAAACCAACCTTTTTCACCATATCCAATCAGGAAACACCAGATTTCTCTGCCCTACCAGTAAACTTTAGAACCTTATTTTCCCGCTATATTATTATATAGTGCTATAATTTGGCACTAAATCCCCCATGTCTTGCGCTGAGATGCTGCGTGGCTGGTTTGATGTAGCCCAACTCCGAGGCCTGCATGCAGATCGCGATGGAGACTATGGTTGTGTCAATAGATTAACAAACGATAAACATATTCCGTCGTTCATCATGTACTTGAGAGTATTTTGATTGACTTCATGAATTTTCACTTGATTTATCTTGATTTCCTATTTGCGGACTTTGAATGTCACCTCTTTGGGACCTGACGTGGTGCTTAAAAAACAGGCTGCTTGACGGAAAGTGGATGTTTGTTGGGGAAACAGAAGGAAACCACGAGTAGTTGTTCAACCCCCTAGCCCTAGCAATCCAACAGCAGTTGTTCCACCCCTGTCCCTTCCCAGCATGGCAGCCTTCAATCCAGCATTTCGCAATGCTGCCAGTAGGCCCAAACAGACGGAGGTTTTACCTTGGATGGCTTGAGCATGCTTGAGCAGGACGCCAAGCAAGTTCTGTAGCGGGGCATGTCATGCAAACACATTTGGGAGCAGGACAATATCCCTTTAACACAAACCTTTGGTATGCCTTGCGCACAATTTGGCTACAGCAGACCTTTCAGCAAACTGCCATCATAATATAACAACTACCCAATGAGATCAACAAACACTCGCGCAGAGACTGCACTGTGGCAACGCAATATTGCATGATATTGCATCACTTGCTGATTTTAACTCCCGGACTCCCGGATGCAAGCAGTGCCACTAAATCACTGCCAAGATTCCGACATGCGTCACCGCACCAGCAACAAACACTCGGACGCAACCAGAGGATGTGGCCACATCAGCAGGCATGCCAGCTGCCTGCAGCAACTGTCTTTGGATCATGCAGATCAAAACCTGTTACTACTGGAGTTTCTGCAACAAATATTTGATCTCCAGAGAAAACCGATGGTGCTAATGTGGAAACTACACAGCGACGGTCTCCTCCCGTCGTTTCCTGCTCCATACATTTTCAAAAAAGTAAAATTTAATCATACTTATTGTGAGACCTTGTGAGTATCACGAGTTATCGGACTCAATAGCCAGCAAGAGAGTTCTAAAGGCCGCAGATTCCTCAAGTACCCACGGGCTCCAATCCTCCTTCCAAGGCAAACAGCATAATACAGCAAACCAAATCCTATCCATTTTGGCTGGCCCAAGTGGGGTGATTCCCATGACAAATTGACATCAACACAGCACCTTGGTATCCACCTCCTCGAATGGCGGCGCCCAAGTTCCATTTTCGAAGTAAGTCTTGTCAGAAGCCATGGCCGTCAGTGGCTCTGCTGTCGACTGAACAACATGTTGCTTTGACATATCCAACATCGCACCAACAAAACACTATCCCAGAACTGGTCTTATGGAGAGTTCAGAGCAACCGCCCCTTAGTTTGCATGGAAAATCAACACTTTTCTTTTGTGGATATCTCGAGGATGTTACCGTGAGATACTGTGAGTGTCCATGGGCCAATGAACCACCAGAACGTTACCTCTCCTGCCAGTCGTTCTGGTAACCGGTATATTTTTTTTTGTCACTTCAAATATTGAACAACTTAACGACTGCTCTGGCAAATGTTCCCGCAACGTTGCCAGATTGAGGAATCATAAAGTGTCCTTGCCTGTAGAAGTTTGAACTGACAAATGGATGCGGAAAAAAACAATCAACATTTTGTTCAAGACTTGGAAAAGGCAGTCATAAATAATCAACAAAAAATGATTGCAATCTCGGCAAAATCATGCTTTCGCAGGAACTGGCCTGAAGTCAGTATAATGTCCATATTTGTTCATATTGATGCTGTATCACCGCGTTGCACTGCCGTCAAGCAATGCTACGGTAATCAATCTGAGATTGTCAGTGGCCGGAAGGAAACCCCAAATGTCACATCTTAGCCATTCCTCTTTCCTCACCCCAAAAACATGTCCTTACCCCAAGACCAGCAACACTTCCATTCCCAACTGCCAATTCGCACCAAATTCTGCAATGTGGGGCCGAGTTGTACAAGCAAATGCCTGCAAACAAGTCCACAAGAAGGATTTGTGCACGGTTGCAGTTGCTGTGACCAAACTGAAGCCTCAGGTGTGGGCCGGGACATCTATAATTATACCAGTAGTACCGCGCAAGGCGGTGGCGGAAGTTTCAAAAATAGGAAACTTATAGGAGAGATTGGTTGTTGTGAATCAGGGATGCAGAGCGAAGCCACTGAAGGACTGAAAGGTGCTTGACCTCTCTTTCTCTCTTTTTCTTTCTGTTTCTCTATCTGTCTCTGATTATCTACCTACCTACCTACTGATCTATCCGTCTACCTATCTGTCTGTCTGTCTATCTATCTATCTACCTATCTATCTATCTACCTATCTATCTATCTAACTATCTAACTATCTGACTATCTAACTATCTCTCTATCTCTCTATCTCTCTATCTCTCTATATCTCTCTCTATATCTCTATCTATCTATCTATCTATCCATCCATCCATCCATCCATCCATCCATCCATCCATCCATCTATCTAATCTATCTTATCTATCTCTCTCTCTCTATCTATCTATCTATCTATCTCTCTCTCTCTATCTATCTATCTATCCATCTATCTATCTATCGATCTGTCTATCTGCAAGATCAAAAACGAAGAAATTCTGCGAGACTTCCGTAATGTTTGAACATAAGAACGTCCAAAACGGAACCATTCTGCGGGACTTCTTCATTTTTTGAGCTTGACGACATCCGAAACGAAGCAATTCTGCGAGACTTCCTCATTTTTCGAAGTGCAAGCCATCAAAAACAAGAATTCTGCGAGATTTCCTTCAAAAATGGAAAGTTGAGTGCAGAGCTGACAGACTCGTACCAATGCGTTTTGCGATTTTTTCACTCCACCTGTGTAAAGTACTGCGCCTGCCACGAAAAATTGATGCCAGGTCATACGACGTGCCGCACCTGTCACGCAAAATCATCTCAGCAAACCTGAAGATCTGATGCTCCAAAATGCAACCCCTCTCAGGAAATCAGCTTCCTGACCTCCTAACATCTGAGATGAACATGTCTTTTGTACTGCGCCTGCCACGCGAAATGCATCTTTGAAGATCCTCTTCAAATGTCCCACGCTTGCCAGCGTTTTTGGAAATGCCACAAAACCCTCACGTTTTGCTCACTTTTGCCAAGATGCACAATCCCTTGCGCCTGCCACGCGAAAGCACATCTGAACGTCCAAAAGTGCTCCGTACCCGTCAGTTTTTTGCACTTTTGACTTGGAAATATGCTTCGCGCCACAACGGCGTGCACTTTTTCGACATCTGAACTTCCAAAAGTGGTCCGAGAATTGTGTGTTTTACACATTTTGACTTCGAAATGTGCTTCGCGCCACAATGGCGTGCACTTTTTCAACATCTCAAGTTCCAAAAGTGGTCCGAACGTGGTGTGTTTTGTGCATTTTGACTTGGAAATGTGCTTCGCGCCACAACAGCGTGCAATTTTTCATCTCTCATCTGGCCAGCTGGCTCCGACCGCCGACCCTCCGGAGCCCCAAATCATTGGAAAAACACAGTGTTTCGCGACTTTCCTACCTTTACACGTATCTGCATCTTCTTTCTTCTAATCTTTCTCTTCTCTCTGCCTCTTCCCTGCTCTGCTTTTCATCTGTCCATATTGTCGGAAGTTTGACTTCTAAACTTTTTTCGATGATCATGCCATGACCTCTATGCACTGAAAAACGTATCAAAACTGGGAAGGCCAAGGTGACAAACAACAAGATGTATCAACATGTAGTCTTGTAATGTTCATTTGTCAAGTCTAAGAAACCGTCCTGGACTTTTTAGCGTGCAATCCATTGCTTTAAGTGGTTCCTGATATCGTTTGGTTTCAGCCCCAGCCAATTCATGAACCCAACAGTTCCAGCAGTTGGCCAATCACACTTGCAAGACCTTTGACATTTTGACTGCATCTGGGTCCAGCAAAATCCTGCAGCTCCAGCAAGATACCCTCTGATGCAAGCAATATCATGAAGGCTCATGGGAGTCGTGGACTTCAGGCAGAACCAATGTGACCAGAACTCCCATGAACCCCCGCACTTCCACAAGCGCAACCCCTGGGCACAAATCTTTTTATTCCCCGCTTCCCCCAAAGTCTAAGCTCTTGTCAGCCTAGCCAAGCCCTTTAACACCGAAAAACATTGGCAGCGGCATGCTTGTGCGTACCACCGCCCCTTCGATATAGGCTTCTGTGAGCCTAGTCAAACATCCAACGCTCCGGAACATCAAGCTCTTTGACACCAAAAAACAGTGGCAGTGGCATGTTTGTGAGCACGAAGTCGGTGAAAGGAGACTCCTCGTCAAGATCGTGAATATCACCACACCGTATATTGGCACGCATTCTGAGCTCTGGTGACAGGAGGCTGCTGCAACAAATGATGGGATTTGGCAGCACATTCTCGCAGTCCACGTGGACGTACATCCAAGGGTTTTCGTCGTCATCTGTTCGCTGGGCATCAAGTGTGCATTCCACACGACGGCCGTTGAAGAGCACTTCTGTCTCTCCCGTTGCACACCACCTGTCGTTCCGGTCATCTGCCCCGAAGAAGAGGTGAGCCACGTCACCAGCATCGAATGAAAGTTTGTCGAAGGTCACGTGGCCATCCATGGTGTCAGCCGCGAAGTCGTTGGCAGCTTTGAGAAAGGCCACCACTTCTGCAAAGTCCTGGAACTCTACATCACACCTTAGGTTCACAGGTGGAACTGGAATCCTCTTGAGGTCTCCCAAGCCAAAAACTCTCCAGAGTCCAGAGACTTCAAGGCTACCTGGTGGTTGTCGCCATGGGAATCCTTTTCCTGTTGATCTACATTCGTCCACTGCACTCCTCACACCTCGAGAAGTTGCAGCAAGCTCAAGCACAGAGGTATCCAATGAAAACTCCAGCACATTCAGCAGCAGCTCTTTGCTCAGGTTGCGCAAACATGGCATGGTGCCCAGCCTCTTCTCCACTGTCAATGTTCTGCTTGCAGCAACGTAGTTGACTGTCACACATGCATAATAACGTATACTTTTTGGTCATCAAGTCTGGACTTCACTGTGCAGAATGCCATGAATGATTGGTGTCTTATGTCTATTGGTTTCAACCTGCTTTAAACCCCAACTTTTTCGAGCCAAACAGTCCCAGCACCTGGCCCATCAGCTGTTCTGGATGGCATGTCGCTGTACATCCGATGAACTTTCTACCAGGATATCCACCAGCTGGCAAGAGATGTCTGATGATCTGATGGTTACACTCTCCTGTGCTGCCTCCACCACTTCACACTATCCCCCTCACCTTGCCAGGACGCAACCACCTTTCAGCTGATCTTTCCATGGCCTCGGCTGAAATTTGAATGGTGTTGATCAGAAAGGGTCTATCAATCGCAACTAGATCGGCTACATGTAAACAAACTAAAACAGTACCGTGACAATAATGACACCGCTCATTGCCATGATGATGATGATGATGATGATGATGATGATGATCATGATGATGATGATGATGATCATGATGATGATGATGATGATGATGATTTGCCAAGCCCGTGGCTGGCTTAAAACGTTTGGCCAGTTTTGGTGCTCGGGGGGGGGGGTATTGGTGCACGATTTTTCCCGACTGGTGCAAACCTGGTGCGAGGGTGGGTCTGGGCTGTTTTTTGTGCATCGCTAGCCGGTGCCCGGAACAAGAAATTTGGTGTTGGAAAACCCCTTTTTTGGGGTCAGGTTAAAAAGCGCGCCTTTTTTGCGCCCAAAAAGGATCCCAAAAACAGAGAAAAAGGGCGCGCCCTAAAATCCCAAACCAAACGGGAAATTACCCGCGCTCTCATCTGTTGAAGATTCCGCTTCTGAGAGTGCGGATTCTGATGATAGTTCTGTGCCATTGAGTCAACAGAAATGGTAGAATGGCAGGGCTATTGGGCCAGTTGGGTCACAGGTTTTGTTTCCAATTTCAAGCTTCCGAAAGCCCGGCAGTTTCACTTGCATAGTTTCACGGTTTCACAGCATCTTCTGGATCCGGGTAGAATTTGGTCATGTTGGGCCAGAGCGAAAGGGTTGCGGCTGTGTTCCCACAGGGGGGTGTTCCTTGTTGTAAACTGTTAAAATATTGTAGTTGTAGCAATAGAACATTGCAGTAGATAATGGTGGCTGCAATTTGGTTCCTCCTGAGCATTGACTTCCCATATGTTGGACTGGTTGGTTTGTTTTTGACATCCTCCACCCCTAAAACCACAATTTTGACACCAAACTTAGCCGTTTTTAACACCACAAAAAGGATTAGCACACACCAGGCCCAAACACCAATTTTATGATTCTGAACCAACATTTTCCCAACATTTTTATTTCGCACCCCCTTGCCGTGCACCGCCCCCCCCCTTTCAGCCCACGCTTTAAGCCAGCTACGGGCTGGCCAAATGAAAATAGTGATGATGATGATGATGATGATGATGATGACGAGGATGATGATGATGATGATGATGATGATGACGATGATGACGATAACGATAACGATAACGATAACGATAACGACGGCAAGGATGTAAGATATCAACGATATCATTACTGACACTGAAACTGAAACCACTAAATATCCATCTCTGGTAATCTGGGTAATTCACCAAGATGACTTTTTTTGGTCATTTTGGAACGGTTCCCTATACCAATCATCATTGACAGTGACCTATCCGTGATTTCAACGAACTCCCAGACCGTTCGCAGGGCGCTGTCTGAGCCCGGCACCGTTGAAGCATGGAATCATCCGAGATCTCACAGCTCCGTTGCAACCTTAAGGAGCTGAAAGCGGGGACCTAAGGTGCCCAGAGATATCCGTAGAAAATGGATGAACATGGGTAAAACAAAACTTGTTTTTATTGACTTATTATGACTTATTAGGATACATTTGGATAACACGCCCACTTTTCTTGGGAAGAGCTACTTTCCTGACATCAGAGCATGCTTTACGCATTTTTTCACATGTTTATCCCTAGCGGTAAAACAGTGGGCATCAGGTACCCCCAGGATAGGTTCGTAAAATGGCCATTACATAAAGTCATGTACCCACCGGTGTGACAAGACACCAGCCATCCAACTGCTCCCCCTTCAGTCTCGTCAGGGCCATGCGGACGCTCCAACCTTCATCGGAGGGATCCACCTGGTCTCGGCGTGCTTTCGGTGGGGAGTCCTGGATGGGTTGGAGGCCATGAACCTTCTGTCATTAATTAGGTAGGCGAAAACTATAATTTACTTGGGAATTGTATGGAATTGTTCAATGAATTTAGAGAACCATCATTGAATGAGCCAAGGAAAAAATCCTAATGGTTCCTTAAAAGTCGGAAATGAACTGTGATATGTTACCCTGTTTATCCTAATCGAAAAGTCCGTGATGGAATGACATCATTTTCCCAATTGTTTGTCGAACAAAGTTTGTGGTTGAGTTCCATCAAATCATCCAAAAGATCCATGTGTTTCATGGCAACAAACAACACGATTTTCCATGGACAAATCATCATTTTCAAGCATGTTCTATGGAAAACCACAGGTGAACCATGGTGAACCGGATGAAGTACAGCTTCCCGGGGGCACCAATCTCCGCCTGGTAGGTCAAGCATCTCGGCAGTCGTGGCGGTGGGTGCGGCTCCTTGGACCTGTTCATGCGACGCCTGGGCAGCCGTCTGAAGAATCGACAAATAGAAAACATGTGAAATACACCAAAGGTATATCTATATATTTATATAAAGTTTAGACTGTATACTTATTAAGATTTATTAGGAATTAAAACGTATTAAACTAAAATTGATATACATTGATCATGAAATATCTTAGAAGAAGTGCCAAGATCTTTCAATCTTGAGGTTTGAAGGTGGTTTTCAGTCTGAACCAAACCTATGCGGGACCAATGGTCAGTGCCTCGTCTCATGAATCAGGCACTATGCCATTATTTTTTTTGTCTCGGTATACTATATCCGTCAAAAACAACGTTTGCCACAATGAACAGTTCATCCATCTGAATAGAATTTTCCATTATAAACCATTTTGGGGATCACCCATTTATGGAAACCCCCCAATTTTAATGGGTAAAATTATGGTTCACCCAACAACCTGGTCGCCGACCGCATCATTTTCTCAGAAAAGGAGCTCAACGGCCATCAGGAGTTGCACCTGACAGTGCAGCAGCCAATGATATTCTGATTGTTTCACCATAGGAACTTTATCACTATTGTATACTATAGTGGGTAACTATATCATTCATGTATCAATGGTGAGTTCTCCTTTTATTATAACTTTCATCACTAGAGAGTATATTACCATTCTATATCAATCTCATTAATCCTTGATAGTCTTATTATCAGTACTAATAATACCATTACAGTTGATTAATGATGCTTGATTTTGATGATTTTGATGATTCTGACGAGGAGGAGGATGCCGAGGCTAATACTTGATCTTCCACAAGAGAACATCAAAACGTTGTTGTAGCAACTATGGAAATCATTCAACATCAACTGTTCACAGTTGGTACAACTCTGTTGATACAGCGATCTATCAGTCAGGAAAACAATATTTAAGCTACGTATTCATGAGTCAGGTATGATCATAGATGTTGATTGATGGTCAAACACCCTATGAATTGTGGTTCATTTCAACTCAAGTGTTTCTAGTAAATTACCAGTTAATCATCAATCAATATATAACTCTGGTTTAAGTGCAAAATTCTATATATAATGTCTACCAAGTTTTTATGTCTTTTCCCGTGAACAAGACCAATTTACAGTGTAAACAACCACCCTATAGGAAATTCCTCTTCAAGAGGTTCATCAGGCCTCGAACAGGGACTGCTGCAGTGCCGCCTCACCCCGGCAGAAGACGTCCTGTTTTGACGCAGAAGTGTGGAGGAAAGCCATCTACAAACAAACAACGTACGAGTTTCAACAAAATATGCACGCCATTTACTAACCAATCATTCCGGTGACGTCGCTGTGATTTTGAATAAAAATATACAAAAACGAGCAAACATGTCATGTAATGTGGAGAACTGGATAGCGGATGGATTTTCGCAGTCCCATGGCGGGAGACTTAGGCTTCTTTTCGCAGTCTTCCAATGGATAAAAAACACACCTGTTATGAAGAATTTTCACAATATGAGGAAACTAACTAAGTTCAACCAGCTTTCCGCCCGGGAGACTGCCCAACAACACTCACATGTATATTTCACAGTGTGTGAAGGTTTGCGCCGCTGTACATACAAATACTAGATAGGCAACATACCCTCTCAGTTCAAGATAACAGAGAAGTTATGAGAACAAAATACCCAATGCATCCCAATGCAATTTAAGAAACATCACAAATACAGAATCCTCCGTTGCAATGTTGGACTACCCGAGGGTAGTCAGGTGATTATTCCCCAAACCCACTTCGGAGCAGGTCCTTCAGAGCCACGGATTGCACTGGCTGCTGTTCCTGTGCGCGGTAGATCCAATGGGCTCAGGGCATGCGACTTGGAATCAATCTCAAAGCTCAGTTGGAGGAGACCACTCAAAGCTCAGTTTGTGGAAAGTACATTAGCTAACACTAGGAATTCTGGCAAGTGATGCTTCCCTTCAATTTAGATCCACTTTTCATTCTTTTGGTTGTTGCAGTTGCACAATCAAAGCTAAACAAAAGCAGCCCCAGAGCCACCTGTCGTTGAGACTGAGACACCTCAACAAGTCTGAATGGGAAATGCTGCCGAATGTGCGATTCAGCAATGTCGAATTCTCCTTCAACGAGGTCATTTGACTTTTCACAGAGAACTCCCTTCATCTAGATTCATTGCCCAATCAACACGAGTAAACTTTAACATGAAAGGTCACAACCCGCAGCTATTGCATGACATCAATTTGCAAGACAGCCTGAGACTGCATCCTGCAGTTCAAATGTTCTTTCGAAAAAACAATACTAAGGCCATCACCACATTGGCCAGCCAAACAGTGCTGTATGAACCACTGCCTGCGCCACAAAATGCCACAAGAACTCAGGTCGTTGCGGAGGACTGGAACACAAAGCGGCACATGGAGACACGGCTACTGTACACCTCTATCACCTCTATACTGCTTAATAATGCTTAATACCAATGGCCCATCACAAGGTGCATGTCAATCACATTGAGTCATACTCCAAGTAAGTAGTAGTAGGATGTAGTAGGGTGGTTTTCAGCAGCGTCACTTCTGTCAATCCATTTGTTCAAAGCACAGGTCAACTACGCTGTAACACCTGGGAAGAACCACAATCAGATAGAAATCGGTAGTTGACATCTTAACCGTCAGCAATGGCCTAACATTTCTTCACATCTCAGGCGCATGAAGCCGACTTGCAGCTCTGTCCTGAGTCACGGCCATGGACATGAGGCAGTTTCAAAGTGTGTTGCTGAACCAATTTCCACCTTACAATCTAACTCCTAAGTCGGTGCTGCTGAATGATGCAGAACAATTTCAATCACCGTTGTTTCGTTTTAAAATCCAATCATCAGTCATCATGTCATTGGGAAACTCAAACTCGTAACTCCATGGTTTCCCTAGTTTTTGATTGGGAATATCATTATGAATACAACATAATACAACCATATAATAGCTCCTTAGCTCCCAATCCAGGAACCACCGTATAGCCAAGGTTCCCTGGTACCAACGTGTTGGGCCCCTGCGCCAGTGGCGGCACGTTGGGCGTTCGCGCCACCTCCACCGCCGCCTGCGGCGGCGGCAGCGGCGGCCGCTCCGCCGGGCGCGGGGGCCTCGCGGGGTGGCGCGACGACCACCGGCTGGAAGCGGCGCGGGGCCGCGACGGCGTCGTGTTGCCGAGGGCTCCTGGAGATGTTGTGTCATCATCCTAACATCATCCACCAATTTTGTTGGAGGAAAGTCATGGAAAGTCATGGAAAGTCAGCAATTTTTCCAGTGCCAACTTTGATTACCAACAAATGGTGAAGAATAAGCATGTTTATTATCTGAAGCCCAGGTCATGAGGGATTTGAGCATGTATCAAAGGTATTCAAAAGTAAGTATGCACCTGAAATTGAGATAATTGAGTCTACTACATTCTACTACTCTAGTAGTTATATTAAGTTGCTGGAAATTATCAAATTTGTGACACTCTGGTCTTTAAGTTGCAAATACCATGTAATTCGGCTCAGGATGTTGCTGTTCCTGATGCACGACTAAACAAAATAGCTATCACTGATCCATTTCAAGTAGCCGCTAGCGATGAAGAAGTCTCAAAACAGAACTGCAAAAACAAGTAACAGCCGGCAAACAAGGGGCTGAAACGAACATGCATCCACCATTCACTATACACATGTTTATACACCATTCTGCAACATTCTCAACAAGTACACCCTTTTCAACCCCTTTCCACCTCCAACACTCCCAATCCCAATCCCCCACCATCATTCAAAAAATCCCATCCATCCCATCCCCATCTCCTGGGATGCTGCATCTCATAGACCTCCTGCGGCTGCAGGCGCCTTGGCGACTGCAAGCTGTGGCACGGCCTGGCCGCCACCGCCGGCGAGGCCACCCCGGTGCGCTGCGGGTGGTGCGTGGCCGTCACCGCGGCCACCGCGTGGCGCGCCACCGAGTAGGGACGCGGAGAGTGGGCTTGGCGCAGCCGGGCGCCGTGGAGGCCTGGGGATCGGAAGTGGAGGGGTTGACCTCCAAACATCTGGGAGGTTTCAGTGGGTGTTTCAAATTTCATGTGAATACCATATGTTTGGATAGGATGTATGAATGATGAACCTTGATGATCAACTGGTTTGGAAGGGTCTTGCACGATCCTGTCAGCATTGATTACAAGTTCATGCACTGAGACAGTTAAAAATAAACCCTCATCTTTGCTGCTTGTATGATGCTCATCTTCACGTGACAAAGAAAAGAACACCTTCACCAGCCTACCATTGTTTCGCACATCACCGAAGGTTTAGGTATGATGATCATGTTACAGTTGGAGTTTATGGTGCCTTACCATACCTTCCAATGGTACCTACCACAGATACCAACCCCGGGCCTTGTGTAGTCAACGGTCCAGCCAATGGCGCCCAAGGCATCGGCGGAGAGGCGCTCACCATGGAGGAACCATTGGTGTGAGTCCATACCGTAGGCACCGTGGGCCTGGGGACCACAGAGTCGCATCTTTGGGGTGATATCATGTGATATCCATTTGTTTCATACAAAACCCACAAATTTGGTGGGTAATAATTAGTAATAATACAATGTTAGGTAAAGCAATGGTACCAATCCCCAAATTCAATATATACACATGGTTGGTACAAACCATCAAAATATGGGTGATTTCTTATTGCTTTGCCAATCACATACCAATTTCTTGGGATCCCAGATCCCAGGCATTGCGCCAAGGCACGTCTCTGCCAGGTCGATCACAAAGCGTTGCTGGGGCGAAGGCTGTCGCTCCAGGGCTCTCATGGCGGCGTGTGGATTGTTTCTTGGGGCAACTCGGGCAACTTCAGAAGATCAATTGACGAAGATTGTCTGATGGTCTTCTGGAGATGGCTACCCCTTCCTTTTTGGGATACTTTGGGGCTCAATAGCTTTCACGATGGCTCACTTGTTCAGTGCAGAAGCTGTTTTTTTTTATGTATCCTTGTGCCAGGTGTGCACTTCTATAGTGGTGCATGAGTCACAAATCAGGAAGTTGGGGTTTCACTCAAATTAGTTGTGCAGCCTATCTTTATACCTCTGTTCAGCTGGCACCACTTCAGAGTCTTAGATAGTCGGCACCAATGAAGGCTGCTACCATCTTGACAAACAGTGGTTGCGGCCAGCAGCATCTCTCGTACTCGGACATGATGTGACAGACATTCAACTTAACCTTTGTTGTTTTCCTTAGAGATCCAAATTACTAGTACCTAGTTTCTTGACTCCAGCACCCTGCGGCCGTCGAGAATTATCACTGGAGGTTCCAGGACTGAAGTTCCACGCAGCAGCTCTGGCCCAGCTTCGCAAGCACTTTTTCTTGTCCTGCTCTATTGGCTCTTTTTGTCCACCTGGTGCCGGCGGCAATTATGAGCAGGTCAGCACATTTGTAGAGTTTCAGACTTTTGAAATTCGGTGTCTTTACACCATCCAAAGATGGCAATTGATAGCGAATTCTGTGTATATCAGCTCCTGTATCCCACAAATAACATTGATGTATGGATGGAGGGAATAACTAACTAGTTACTAACTGTATCACATCTTGACATATCCCAAATAATAGGCGACGCAAACAACTCGCCATTGCCTGTGTGGATTCCAACTGAGAAGCCTCGTGCAAAACGAAGGCCACCTTGGAGCTGTGCAATAAACGCAGGTGGGATGGGGAACTGCTGGAGATTCAACTCTCAACTTTAATAACACATTACAAAACTAGAAATATTGGGGCTCAACCTACATGATCGTATGTAAAGCTGTTCTTCCAAGTTGGTGTCACTGAATTTAATTGGGCCGTGACCAACAAAAACAGGTGGCTTTAAGAGACAACACTTGGGATCTAAGCCACGGCAAGTTGGATGGATCTGTTTCAACATCATTAACACCAAAGACCAAAAGATTATATGATTCAGATCCAAAAAATCACGCATTTATTTCAAATTTATATTAAGCCATTTAGCCATTTAATACCATTTAATCATTTATAATTTATATAATATCCAAATGGGAATGGGCCACCAAAGTTCAGGAAAAAACTTCCTAGCAGCGTGTCCACCAAAGATCCACAGTGATGCCAGTGATTGAGGACTTGGCTGAAGCTATCAAGCCCAAAACGAGCAGGAAAAAACCTCGCGAGCCAACTGGGATGCGTCTTATCAAAGCACTCTGCAAGGAATAACTAACATTGATGTATGGGTGTCAAGCAAGCGGAGAAGAACCTCAGGTGATACAAGTGAACCAACCAACCCACGAAAAAGAGACGTCTGCATGGAACATATGAAAACAAGATGAAGCCCACGAACCCGAATGCTCACACGTATGTTAATGGCACAGATGTCAAAACAGATGGATATGCAGTGCACACAACACTTTTCTGCAATAGTTTATTTGAACAGTCTTGTTCATATTTCCCCTGTTACCAGTCTGCAGTGTGGAGTGGAAAGTGTAGAGTGTGGAGTGTAAAGTGTGGAGTGTGGAGTGTAGCGTGTGGAGTGTCGAGTGTAGAGTGTGGAGTGAGGAGTGTAAAGTGCAAAGTGTGGAGTGTGAAGTGTAAAGTGAGGAGTGTGGAGTGTGGAGTGAGGAGTGTGGAGTTTGTAAATTGTAGAGTGTGGAGTGTAGAGTGTAAAGTGTAGAGTGTAAAGTGTAGAGCGTGG
This sequence comes from Cladocopium goreaui, assembly GCA_947184155.2. Taxonomy (NCBI): domain Eukaryota; class Dinophyceae; order Suessiales; family Symbiodiniaceae; genus Cladocopium; species Cladocopium goreaui. The sequence continues at coordinate 53,122 of CAMXCT020006778.1, read as the reverse complement.
AGTGTGGAGTGTAAAGTGTAGAGTGTCGAGTGTGGAGTGTAGAGTGTGGAGTGTGGAGTGTAAAATGTAAAGTGTGGAGTGTAGAGTGCAAAGTGTGGAGTGTGGAGTGTAGAGTGTACACTGTAGAGAGTAAAGTGTAGAGTGTGGAGTGTAGAGTGTAAAGTGTAGAGTGTGGAGTGAGGAGTGCAAAGTGTGGAGTTTGGAGTCTAAAGTGTGGAGTGGGGAGTGTGGAGTGTGGAGTGGAAAGTGTAGAGTGTGAAGTGTGGAGTGTAAAGTGAGGACTGTGGATTGTAAAGTGTGGAGTGTGGAGTGATGAGTGTAGAGTGTAAAGTGTGGAGTGTGGAGTGTAAAGTGTGGAGTGTGGAGTGTGGAGTGGAAAGTGTAGAGTGTGGAGTGTGGAGTGTAAAGTGAGGAGTGTGGAGTATAGAGTGTGGAGTGAGGAGTGAGGAGTGTGGAGTGTGTAAAGTGTAGAGTGTGGAGTGTGGAGTGTAAGTGTATAGTTCAGAGTGTAAAGTGTAGAGTGTGGAGTGTAGAGAGTAAAGTGTAGAGTGTGGAGTGTAAAGTGTAGAGTGAGGAATGTGGAGTGTAAAGTGTGGAGTGTGGAATGTAAAGTCGCAAGAGAGGAGTGAGGAGTGTAAAGTGCAAAGTGTAAAGTGTGGAGTGTGGAGTCTAAAGTGTAAATTGTGGAATTGTGGAGTGTGGAGTGTAGAGTGTGGAGTGCGAAGCTTCCCGCATAGACACGGCGACGCCACAGGAACACCAGAGACTCGAGACGAGACACGTGGGTGCAGAAAAACGAGCATTTCGTGCGAGACTTCCTCCAATTTTGACATTTTCGACACGTTATCAAACAAGTTGGAATGTCACAAAGTGCCACGCCTGCCACGCAAAACGGCATGACAACCTGCTTGGAAACCTTCGAAAAGGAGAGGTTTTGCAGCTTCCCCCATAGACACGGCGACGCCACAGGAAAACCAGACTCGAGACAAAACACATGGATGCAGAAAAACGAGCATTTCGTGCGAGACTTCCTCCAATTTTGACATTTTCGACACGTTATCAAACAGCTTGGAATGTCACAAAGTGCCACGCCTGCCACGCAAAAGGACATAACAACCTGCTTGGACACATTCGAATAGGAGATGTTTTCCAGCTTCCCTTATAGACATTGCGACGCCACAGGAAAACTAGAGACTCGAGACAAGACGCGTGGGAGCACCAAAACGAGCATTTCGTACGAGACTTCCGGCAATTTTCACAGTTGGCAACATGACAAAAGGACAAGTTTTGCAGCTTCCCCCATAGACACGGCGAGGCCACAGGAAAACCAGAGACTCGAGACGAGACAGGTGGGAGCACCAAAACGAGCATTTCGTGCGAGACTTCCTCCAATTTTCACACTTTGCAGCTTCAAAATCGACGTTTTCCTACGAGTTTTCCTTAGAACCTGAAAATTTGCAACCTCAAAATCGATGTTTCGTGCGAGGCTTCCGTCAATTTTCAGCACATGTGAGAAAATGCCACGCCTGCCACGGAATTTGCACCTTGTCGCCACTTGACGCAGCCCTGCCAATGCGATTTGCAAAAAACACGCAACATGACACGTCTAAAGTGCTGCGCCTGCCACGAAAAATGACGATGGACACGTCCAAAGTGCTGCGCCTGCCACGAAAACTGCAACACATCTTCTGAAAACGTCGCAAAAGTATTGCGCCTGCCACGCAAAACGACTTTCGACACGTTCCAGAACACGTCTGAATGTCACGAAGTGCCACGCCTGCCACGCGAAACGAAGCAACGACACGTCTGAAACCTCCAAAAATTACCACCTCTGCAGAACTTCCCATAGGCACGGCCATACGGTCCTCGCGCGGACGGTTGCGAACGGTTGCGGACGGTTGCGGACGGTTGCGGACGGTTGCGGACGGTTGCGGACGCGGACGCAACGTCGAGCGAACACACTCTCAACCCCCAGACCCCCAGAGTGAAACGGGAACCCTTGCTACGCATTCGGGAAAAACACTTTGAACATACAATCCGAGATAATTCTCTGCAAACCAGTCATTTTGGATTCCCAAACCCATCTCTGATTCCTGCCAAGGAGCCACCATAGACGGCGGCTAAATGACTTCGTCCAGCTGCCACCTGACCATGTGGTAGGACCATATCACCATGATCAAATGGATGAAATTGGATGAAATGGGAGGTCTTGAACACATTAATTACAGTAATAATGGGATTTCACTTGATGTCACACATTTCACGTGTTTTTCCACTTGAGGTGGTAGTTATATATAGTCCTCATCATCATTAACCATCTTTCAAGTGGTACACCGGACCAAAGTTGGGATCATGGGGTTCATATCTGCCCGGCCTCCTGGTAAACCAGACTTCCACTGATCAGCAGCAGCACTGTCACACAGACAGCTAAGATCTGCCCGGGCGTCTGAAGTCATCTGCTTGTGATCCAGCAACAAACTCACCACTGCCGCATCACTTGGGGATAGATCAACAATTTTTTCCACACCTATTACATCCTATTACACCAGATATTTTTGGGTGGAACATCCATAAATCCTCCATAAATCACAGACATTTTGGTGTGTTTTTTCTAAACAGGCCACCTTGGTCAAGGTCCCGCGATCAATCCGGACGACCTCCTTGGAGTGGGAGCTGACCATCAAATCTGGGGGGGTTCCTTGATGATCCATGAGCCATGGGCGATTGTCATGGGGATTAATGTGAATTAATGTAATTCCATGGAAAACCAATAATTGTGTGGTTGTCATATGGTGTCATTCAATTACAATAATATACAATAATTATATAAAACATCCAAGACTAAGGGGTTCGGCCATGGATCAAATCCTGGTACCCTGCTGTTCACAACAAACTAGTTGGTAGTCATGGATCTTAATCCACATATCAATTGATGGTCCTGAATCAATGGTAAGGCCAATCCGGATGTCAATGGACCTGGCATACTGTACAAAAGCTCGATTTCCAGAGCTTTGATTGACTCTGGTGTGGTTTTCCTCTTGCCATCATTCATGGTGCCGTCTCTTTTCTTGGGACCAAACAACGATTTTCAACTATGCAGCTCTTTTGGATTGCCATGTTACCATTGAATGCGATTCATTTGTTGACGTGTACTGCATCTGAAAATAACTCGAAAGTGGCCACCCAGCACCTGCCAAGGGCCTAAGGCTCTTGAGGTCCCCGCATCGATCAACTCAAAAATGCTTTGGTTCTTCCCATCCTGCCCCAGGCAACGGAAAAAAACGTGATGGACATGTTTGTTTTTCAGGGAGACAAATGTCTTTTGTTCAGGATATAAAACAAGTTTGGGGAATTCAACTTCACCACCACCACCAACAACAGCAACAAGAACAAGAACAAGAGGTATGTAGCCAGGAATCCAGCAAATGCTGGTTGGTTTAGTAGGGAATTTGATTGTACCTTTCGATAAACTACCATAAATCCCTTTGACTTGTAACAGTAGTGCAAAGCCAAATGGTATCATGTGGGGGTTTTGTCTGGCGCCAGAATCACTTTCCAAAAGGACCAAAGTTCAGAGATGTCATGAAATCCGCTGGCTCCATCTCTGCTTCAAATACTACATGATCTTGCTGAGATACAGGAGTCCACTGTGGAATCCTGTGGAGCCTGCCCAATCATGTCACTTTTCCTTGAACCGCTTAAAACATCAACCCTACCAGGGGATGTACAACCATATCGAAACCTGGTATATAATGGTATATACACAGTTTTGGAAAGCCTGTCTTCTTCTTCTTATTATTCTTCTTCAGGTGAGAACAACATCTCGGGAAAACTCAAAAACATCTGGACATAATGGTACAACTTCCACGTCAGTTTCTTGACTCATTTGCATGCATTCGACCCTTTGAATCACGGGGTTGTGTGAACATTTGTTGACGCAAACAAACCTTACCATCAACAGTATGGGCTGCTGTAGTCCCACACCAACCTGGCCTCAGATTTTTCTGCTTCAGCAGGCTTTGTGTCGGACATTCTGGTGGCTTTTTTGTCGCAATGACAATTTCTTTTGTCCCTACTTTTTGGAGTCATATATTTGCAGACCACAGTTTGAACATGTTTGAACATCTCCCAAATTACCATGATTTGTGTGTGTGTGAGTGTTCCTTCCCAGAACAAAATCCAAAGAGCTAAGTTCAGATGTGAATCAAATGGTGGCTGGTGGCTGTTCATTTTCCAATTCAATGTGCCTTCCCATGTTCACTCTTAAATTATCTTAAATTCCGTGGTGCACAAAATCGTCAGATTTTCACATGCAATAAGGAACACTTCAAGCAATGTGCCACTGATTCTCTGCAGCCTCCACGGTTTGAACGGTGTATAAGGTGTATATGTGTAACAATGCAGCAGCAGTAAACTTAAACCAGGATTCCCAATTATATTGAAGATATGGTTGGGTCTCCCACATTGGTCTAATCTTTCAGACTCTATGTTGCAAAGCAGTTTCTGTTGTCGCGTCCCCAGTCATCAACAAAGTCCAACAAGCAGGTGTACAGTAACGGTGTACATTTCAGCAATGTCAGACTTTCAACGTCACAATCGCTGAAGTCTCACCGGTCTCACCCCTCAGAAGTCAAGAACTGGAAGTAATTAAGTATATGCAGGCGGCATTGTGGGCGTGGGCAAGCGAGCCGCAACCGTTTCCTTGGGATGACAGGTGGATGGGGCAAATTGCCGAAAAATATTATCAAGAAGAACTAGTCAGCAGAAATTATCCTTTTCGTATTTGGATTGTGCAAAAATATTTATATATACTGTAAAATATATAGGGTGAATGTATATCATATACTAAAACACCGTAAAAGTAGGAAAACCGTCCCGTGGGTTGTGGTCCTGGTGCATCAGACTCCCAACTTCTTGTGGACTTCTTATGGGATGTGTCCTGCAAGCTGGTGCGACTTGATTGTGGACGCAACAGCACAATGAGACATAGGAAATCCATGGAAGTCCACTGTACCTTCAACATTGATCAACTAGCTATAGATACCGTATGTTCAAACCTCAACCCGCCGACAAACCCAACGAATTTCATGACCCCTAAACTTAAAGGACCATGATGCCCCTCTTGGAGGCAGCAAGTCAAAACGCAATCAAGGCACGGATTCGAATTCAAGGTAGACCTTAGTTAACGGCCATCTACCATCAAGATATGTGTTGTCCAGAGTCCAGAAATGTATACCCCAAGACTACGTTTGAAGTGGAAAGACAATGATAAACCATAGGGCCACAGGATTTCAAGGTACCCCTGAGGCTGTCTTGACATGGTCCTGCTGTAGTGTCAAGATGTGTCAAGCACGTCATGCTCCAGCCGCCAGCCCTTCTGCCATCTGCACACATAATTCCATCCCTGATTCATATTAAACATCCTTCAAACGGCATATGACTGGGACCATTTATATCCATTCATGGGGTGTTTACTATTAAGGGCATGGGATTATCATGGTATTATATGGAGATTGTGCAAACCATATCAAACCAACCATCAATGGTCATACGAGTCATATATCCAACAATATACCAACAACATATAACAACATGATAATCATGACGGGGTTCTCCATATTATTAAGGGGATGGGATCTGGGTAAATGATAAAATGTCACTAACTTGCAGTCAGGCCATTTGGGCATGATTTCCCCAAATCCTAATCATGAATCCAGTGAGGTCACTAAGTATTTACCCAGATGATCCCAGATGGGATGGGACCGTCGCCAAGGCGCATGGCGTATCCAACCTTCAGCAATGGCGCTGCTGCCTTCCCCCTGATAGAACGCTGCTGGAGCCAGGCGGACACGGAAGAATTCGCCGGTGACGTCTTGCCTCAGCTGCACGTTTGCCACGGAATAAAAAATGTGGGTGTATAAATATTATAAAAAAATATATAGTAGTATATAATAATCTAGACATATATATATATATAATATTATGATATGATTGGGCAGATAAACAGAGCTAGCATCTATATATATATATTTGTTTAATATATATAGTACCTGTACCAACAATCACATCGGCAAAATGAAGGGCAACCCCCCAAAAAATGTACTTCAATGTACTTCACTTGTTCTCTGTTTAAATCTTATAGTTCGAGAAGAAAAAAAAACTGACATATATGGAATGCCAAAATGTTGAGAACTACCGACATCATCAGCAACCAAGTCTCTCCAGCAGTTCCAATCTTTGACCATTAGCGGCTGCGTAGTCCTAGGGATGGGATGGACCTGCTGGGGATTGTAGGATGCGGATAGATACAGTAGTCGCACTACACAACCAAACAGTACATACGGCTATATATCATTATATATCTATCCATGGTCCATGGTGTATATATATACTGTATATATGTGATAGTGCACAAGAAGACAATTTATTAATCATACTAATCATCATACAAACAGAGACATAGTGCAACGTGGTCAGGTCCACCAGGTCAGTAATCTGTCACAGGAGATTGCATCTGCACACGCTACTGTTATGGATCTTTCTGTCGCCCAACTGTTATGGATTGATGATTTGTATCAACTATCACCTTGAAGTGCTGGTATACTAACTTTTAAATATATATACCATTCAATACTCATGCTGGATTCAACTGCTTCAGAAAGGTCAGGTCCCTTTGGCTTCATTCTCCAAATCCATCCATTTTCCGCCAAGTGGCCGAGAAGTTTCTCGTTGCTCGGGACAGAGTAGGGAAACGCCTCGTTCAGATCAGCTTGGATGATCCTAAACACCTCATCATTAACCTTCTTGATCTTCGTTTCCCAATTCTGACTTTAATATATTAGCTATTGGTTTCCTATATCATGATTACACTCATTTAAACAATAATTATATACATATATTATATATATGATGATATCAACTTATATACACACATAATAGACATAGATAGACATAGAATAAACGTATATGAAGCAACAACTCCCTCAATGGCCCAAGTCCACAAGCTCCCGCCTCAGTGCCACCTTCCCCGTGCCGCCCCGTGCCCGGCACAGCGCCCAGGCCGCCAAGGGCTTGGGCCGTCCGCGGGTCATCCAACGGGCACCGCAAACCTCGCAGGTGTCGATGCGCGCCTCAAGGGTGCCATGGGAATCAGAGGATATCAATGGATATCAATAGGGGATATCAATTTTGGGAGCTTTGGATTGAAAGAAGATCTAGTTGCTATAAGGATAGCGATCCGACCCCCCCAAAAATTGATGAATTATCTGATGTTCCAGTCATTTTCAAGGATGGGAGTTTACCAAAATCAGGATCTTTTGGGGTATAATGGAATGTGATCCCTATGATGATCCTGCTCTGGGGTCCAATTATATAATTGGGGTATAACATAAGCTGGAGCTGGCCTTGATATAATGGTATTCGCGTGGGGTCATCGAGGGGATCACAATAGAGCTAGATATCTTAAGATTGATGATGTTAAAGCTGGCCCTTCTCTTGACCAGGATTGCTTGAGCTGGAAATGATGCTGGACGTTGGGGAAAACGGATGAAAACCGAGATTGGAGCATAGAGAACAAACAAGTCTCACAGGAAACTACCGTTTTCTTGCGTTTTGCCCAGTTGGATATTGAATCAACACCCTAGTACAATGGTGAACATTAAAAACAACTGGAACGTGCTGAAACGAGATTCATCCCTCAAATTATGGCATCATAGATTAGGAATGATTAAGACCCATCGCATCAAAGCCAATAGTCGGCTATCTTTTTGGTTGATGCAGGTTCTTGCATGGATGCCATATTTGTTAGCCATACACCCGATAACTTTCACCTGTTGCTGCCGCGATGCATGTGCTTCGTCAAAATTGAAGCCCTGCTCCAATAGTTGCCACCATCGAGACTGGCGGCACAAGGAGACTACAGGATCCGTCAATGAAAGCATTAAGAGACGCTGCTAACCGACATGAGCATTAAATTGAATTAGCAAAAAGGGGCTGCAACATGACAAAATCAAAGAAACCGAGGGTTTTGACAAAGTGCAGGCATTGCCCATAGAATTTTATGGTTAACTCGGTAGTACAGATAGATGTGCTTAAAATCAAAAAATAGTCAGTTGGGGACTGAACGTTTGCTTCTCGTTTTTGTTTGGGTTCACCATTGCCTGGGTGGACGCAGAACACAAACCACTGCCAACATGCTGAACATACACTTCGAAATCAATCACGTTAACAAGCAAAATCACAACACGGGAACAAGTGTTGAGTATGCTGCATACCCAATGACGTGGTAGACCTATACCCAATGACGTGGTAGACCTAAAATTCAACACAGCCATCTCTAAACCATGGTGCAACTACTTCGGGGTTGTTAGTTGCTATTAGCCATACTCAATCAGGGTGCATTGGGTTTACCATGTTTACCACACTCCACTAAAGAAGCACCAACTGACTGCTGAATCCATGCGATCGACTGGATCTACAGATTTTCATCCCATAAGAATTGGGTCTTTAAATGCAAACTATCTGCAGGTAAACATACTTAATATGACAATAATCTAATGATACGTATTGAAACATGCTTAAACTGTTTAAACACATATCTGATTTATTTATGTATTTATTTATGTATTTATCTATGTATGTATGTATGTATGTATGCATGTATGTATATCACGTTGTGTAATATCATTTCCTGTTGTCTGTCCTACTTGCACCCTTGCTTGCCGCCACAGGAGAGCCTGGTGCCATTCTGACAGACATCTCACATGCACAGGTGCTCGGCAGTTGCAGGGAAAGCAAAGGTGTCCTGTGAGGGTTGGCTGGAACATATACCGATCATCACCAATCATCCTCAATCCCCTCCAGTAAACTAACATAGCTATCAAAAATGGCCCACAGTTACACTGACATAGTAATCATAGTAATTAATGTGGTCAACCGAGTAATCAACCTACCTTTGCGGGATGGGGTTTATTACCAAAAAATGGTGATCTGATTCAAGTGCAAGACCCTTCACCCCGGATCAGCTCAGATCATCTCTGGCTGCGTAAGAGATCCAGAACCCTTCTGATGAGAGGCACAAGCGATAAAACAAAGTGAAACTGGTGCTGATCTAAAATTGGGGAATACTATGGAACGCCACTCCACTTAAAACCAAATAAAATTAGTGGATTTAGGGACATCCGTCATGCTTCAATTTTAAACATCTCAAACATGAGAATTCGTCCAGGTCCTGCATTCCCTGCAGCAATATGTTTGTCTTCATCTTCAAGGTCATCCAAATCCTTGCACCAACACAGGCGGCATTCGTCGGAAGACGCCATCTTTTGGCCGGCGCTGTTCACCGCCGTCAGATGGCAAGCCCACAAAATATTCTGGATGGCAAGCCCATGGAAAGGATGAAACATGGTGATGACATTCGCATCTGTTCGTGTCACTTGAAACATGGTGAAAACAAGTAGGTCCAACACCCAGTTACCAGTTTCCAGCAATGGTCATACCAAAACATTGCCATGCCACAATGCGCCCTGTAAGCCAAATTGTATCGATCTGATTCAAACAACCGAGAGAGGTCTGAACAGCACTGCAGTTTACAAGAAACTTGGCACAATGCATCCAAGGTTTAGAAAGGTCAAACTTGTATGACATTCATCATTTCACCCCGCCAATTGCCATAAACATCCTAACAGCTTGCACGCTCCAGGCAGCATCGTTTTATCACCCAGCGCCGATCGCACCACCCTTGCCACCACGGCCTGCAGATTCTGATAGTGGAGACATCCATTCTAACATGTTCAGATGTCTGAAAATGTGGTACGAGTACCCCACAATTTGATGATCAATCATCATTTCCCCTATTTCATGGTATTTAATGGCTATAATTGGAGGTATACCCAATTTCCAAACAAACCCAGATCAGTTCGGGACAGCAAAATGGACATACTCACAAACTGGAAACACACTTTCCACATCTTTCCACCTACTTGCATCTACTTACTGGGTTTGCCATTTTGCATCATTTTGCATTGTAGACTTTGTGGGCCAATCAAGTTTCTTCCGTGCAATCCGGAATATGACATTCATGTTCCATCAAGTGCAGAAAAAACGAAGATCCCAAAGCCTCGTCCTCGACGTCCACCTTTTCCGCCAGCCTCGGAAGGGCCAGGTCTCCGACGGATGGCTGTCATGGCCATGGGGATAGGATGATAGGGAAAGCTGGTGGATTCTGAAGCGCGATTGAATTGAAAGATATGAAAGATATGAATATGATATGAATAAAGATGATGAAATCATGAATCGAAAGGCCAATTTGGCAACAATCCCTTAAATACCAGCCAGTATCTGCGCTATGACTAGATTCCCGTTTAAAATCCGTCACAGTGATATCATGATTATCAGGTTGCATCTCCATGTTCAATGATTTTCCTGCTGCACATGCCGATGTTTGGTCGTACGCCATTCCACTCCATTTATTCACATAGGTTCACATTGTTCACTAGAAATCCAGCTTCGAACCTTATCTTCTCCATAGTAGTTGAATGTTTTTTTCTTGTGGTTTACCGTCCAGTAATCAAACGTGGCTGGCTTGGAATCCCCATTGTTGTTGGTTCAATCCCTATGAATCAGCATGGAATACATGAATTCCCATTATAAACACTTGGAAAATAGCGATTCATTCATATAATTTCCATAAAATCCATAAAATCTATAAGTGTCAACATTGTCAACCCATCAATTCCCCTTAAAAACCATTGGTTCATGATATTTTTTGCTGCAAATTGGGAGCCCGGACACTGGGCCTGGGCTCCCTCTCCGGCTCAGCGCCAATGGCAGCAGGGCGACCTGGGGTCCCCCTGGATGGCTGGGATTTTGCACCAAAATATAGGGATTTAACCAATAATATATATATATATATATTTATATATATTGATATATATTAATATATTAATATATTAATATATATATATATATCAATAATATAATAATATCTTAATAATATAGGGATATAAGCGGAGTATCGACTAGGGCACGATAACCGATAACATTTATAATACGTCACAATATGTCTACATATTTAGTACACTAGCAGGACTTTGGAGGGCTTACCACAACTCTTGCCACAAACTGTGTCAGGCACCTGCATTCTTCGACTTTGGAGATTGGGATCGGTTACCGCGACCTGGGAAAATGCAGTGTGCAGGTGTGCCTTTCCACTTTCCGACCAAAGGGATCCACAAATCGACATTGTGATTTGGCTGGTGGCTTCCATGTATCCAAACATACTAGTAATCAGAACCTAGTATTGGATATCTTCCTTTTAGGATCGCATATGCTTTCATATAATTGTTGAATATTTTAGGGGATTATCACTACTTGGGCGGACAGAATTACTTGTCCTGCAAAAGCAACTTCCATGAAACGAATGCTGGAACCCTTTTCAAAAGGTAACTACCATCCTTCAGAACGTGATATCTTTGTACAAAGAAGAAACTCTGTGGTAATCAAACTGCATTCATCCCATGCTTCAATGATAGCATAAACAGGCACGAAAACTGTGAACTGCATGCGTCTGGGTGAAGCAGGTCAAACAGGATCGACGTATTGCACTTGGTGTTGCCTAGACGCATGATCATACGAGGAAATATCCCAATGATTCACAGAAAAATGCAAAACAGTAGATTAAGGTCTATGATCTTGAAACTGGATTCTTAACCATCCATTATTGCCGGGTCACCTTTCAGAGTTGAATCCTCTAAATTCCAAACTATTCACCAATCAATCTGCCTTGGGAGTTTGGAATGTTTTGAACACATATAATCCGAATATATTCATGTGTATATTATATTCTATATTTATTGATATTTATGTATGTATATATTGAGCAATCTCGAAAACCCTAGGTTCACGGAAAGGACATCCACAAATTTGGGAAGGTCCCATCGCTTACCACACGTTTGTACAATAATGATATATGGTAAACTTGGGGGGTATCGCTTGCAGGAAACTGCTACATTTTTTTGTATATAATTCACAGAAATCAACGTCCAATTTGGGTATCGCTAATGTGGATATTAGAGAAATACAATGACATAACCTTGAAAAGGGGTATCGCTAATTTGGGAAGGTCCCATCGCTTACCGTGGGGTTTTATTAATTTCCATCAATTTCCATAAACCAATGTCCGTCCAATACATATTTAGTATTGCCGGGGTTTTTGCGGTGGCTCATATATATATATATATATATATACATGCCATAGATTGTTCAACAATCAGATTCGCCGGGTTGCCGCGTGCTGCACCCTTGGATCCCTTGGATCGTGGTGATTGTGATTGACCTGCATTTGCGATGGGGGTCGTACTTTTGCCAGGAGACAAAAAAAGCGAAAGAAATCAGGAAACCAGTAATTTGCGATCCCAGTAAACCATAGTAAACCATAGTAAACCATAGTAAACCATAGTAAACCATAGTAAACCATAGTAAACCATAGTAAACCATAGTAAACCATAGTAAACCATAGTGGATCTGAAAATGGGGGATCCCCTAAATTTCTTACTAAGACGGTCTGATCACCGACCTCCTGCATTCGATGCACTATGCCATCTTCTTGGAGATTGGGAGCTGCCTCGGCAACGGGAGAAAAACCTTAGAACTGGGCTTATCTGAAAATCGAGTACCCCATAGTACCCCCAAATTTGATTCTGAATCACCATGTTCCCTATATCCACATGGCAATTTGATGGTATACCCCAATTTCAGACAAACCCAGAGTGACATCCATTATATACAAGCTGTGGCCAGGTTGTCTGCCGTGGGGCCAACTTGGCAACGTGGCCAAGGTGCCTTGAAGCGTCCCAGCTTTTGCTTTGCTCTTGGGTGATTGAGACCGACCTGGCAATGTAAACTGGTCAAATAGTTGCTGGTTCATGATGGGAAAACCAACAAATGTTGGGGATATGGGGATATCAGCAGTTTTCCTTTCAACCAGACAAGAACTGAGGGCTCCATGAGCCCTGAGCCTTGATGAATTCACTTGATCGCTCAATGGTTGGAAATCAGGGGTGCAACTCGAACCGGTTGTAAGGATCGAATGCCATCCTATTGAAGCATCTGTGACGGACACACTATGACGTGACCAAACTCTATCAAATCTGATCTGGCGGGTCAAGAAGTCCCATATTTCGGCCGGTTTTGAAATGTCCCACGCCTTTCGGGCGTGACAGGGAACGCTCCCTGCTCTTGCCTTAGGAAGGATGATACTAGGCACCCTTCGTATGGGCCAAACTCGAGAGCCAAGCAACTGGATCTTTCAGTGGTGAATATATTCACTATCTGCTGATACATGGATCATATTCTCACATGTTTCTTACTCATAAACTGACTTGTCATGCGATGTGTGTTCTTCGGATTGGCCGCGCAGCTGCATTCAGACCTCTGAACTTTGGCTTATCCAAAACATTTTAAAACTGTGATTTTGGAGATGCACCATAGGTAGACAACTGCCCAGTACTGCATTCAGGCTATACCTGGTCTCATGAACTCCTCATTCAATGGATATTCCAACCATCCATGGCTCACAAGGTCACAGCAAAGCCTCTAAGCCCCACACCTCTAGACCTAGGACTTGGAGGCCGGAGGAGATAAGTCACTATAAGTGATCCACAACAAACTCAAAGTGTGTTGTATAATGTTGTATATTCCTGACAACTGCTATCCGATGCTATCCGAATGAGTTCATTGAAATCCCTTGGACATATTCATCATGATGGACCATGATGAACCATTGTGGAACTGTTCCTTTTTTCCAAAATGTTGGGCCGCCCTACGCAACGGGTCTTTGCGCAGTGTGCCTGCTGCTCAGTGGCTGGAATGGCATCCAAATACCAGCCGTGGGAACAGTTCCATCAACATGTTACCCTCTGGGAATTCATTATTTTTCTCGATGCGTCCATGATTTTACCGTTCAATTGTCCGTTTGCTTTGGGGATTTCCCAGCTAATCACGCGACTCTTTTTTAAACGGAACAGCGGCCCATGGTACACAGTGCCTGGCAAAGCAGTTGGAGGTTTTAAAATACAAAAAAATGACGCCCTTCAAATTGCCTCAGATCATCCATGTCTAGAATAACCTTAGAGTATATGAATATAATCTATATGTCTATCTCCATCTCCCCAACAAATCCCTAAAATGCAGGTACAATAACCTACCGTTGATGGTCTCCGAGATCGCGGCTGGGGGGCCCGACAGTTTCGCCTCTGCGATGCGTTCGTCTAGGTCTTTCTCCACCTGAAATGGCAGTCATTTGGTAGACTCACGTCGTTTTGACGCGCGTTTTAGTATCTTCCATATATAATTTATAGTATAATTACATAAAATGTACGAAAAAAGACTGGCAAACACACGGGAACGCATAAGGCGACAATTGAGTACCTGCTCCATCTCCACGAAGACCGAGTGGTAACTCATGTGGGCCTTGCAGCAAACAGGTGGAAGTTCTTGTGTTTGTTCTTGTTGCTGCAGTAACAGTAGCAGTAGCAGTAGCAGCAGCAGTAGCAGTAGCAGCAGCAGCAGCAGTAGTAGGTTGTTGTTGTTGTTGTTGTCGTCGTCGTCGTCGTCGTCGTCGTTGTTGTTGACGATGATGATGACGACGATGACGACATTGATGCTCATATGTATTCAGTTTGGAACTTTTACTACCTCCAGAAGCTTATAACAAGAACAATGTAGTTGTATGTAGTTGTATGTAGTTGTATGTAGTTGTATGTAGTTGTATGTAGTTGTATGTAGTTGTATGTAGTGGTATGTAGTGGTATGTAGTGGTATGTAGTGGTATGTAGTGGTATGTAGTGGTATGTAGTGGTATGTAGTGGTATGTAGTGGTATGTAGTGGTATGTATATAGGGTTATGTAGTGGTATGTAGTGGTATGTAGTGGTATGTAGTGGTGTGTACTGGTATGTAGTGGTGTGTAGTGGATTGTAGTGGTATGTAGTTGTGTGTAGTTGTATGTAGAGGTATGTAGTGATATGTAAGGGTACGTAGTGGTATGTAGTGGTATGTAGTAGTATGTAGTAGTATGTAGTGGTATGTGGTGGAATGTGGTGGTATGTAGTGGTATGTAGTGGTATGTACTGGTATGTAGTGGTATATAGTGGTATGTAGTGGTGTGTAGTAGTGTGTAGTGGTGTGTAGTGGTGTGCGGTGGTGTGTAGTGGTGTGTGGTGGTGTGTAGTGGTGTGTAGTGGTGTGTAGTGGTGTGTAGTGGTGTGTAGTGGATTGTAGTGGTGTGTAGTGGTGTGTAGTGGTGTGTAGTATAGTGGTATGTAGTTGTGCGTAGTTGTGTGTAGTTGTGAGTTGTCTGTCGTTGTGTGTCATTCTTTGTCGTTGTGTGTCGTTGTGTGTCGTTGTGTCGTTGTGTGTCGTTGTGTGTCGTTGTGTGTCGTTGTGTGTAGTTGTCTGTAGTTGTCTAGTTGTCTATAGTTGTCTGTAGTTGTCTGTAGTTTTCTGTAGTTGTCTGTAGTTGTCTGTAGTTGTCTGTAGTTGTTTGTAGTCGTCTCTGTGGTTGTCTGTGGTTGCCTGTGATTGTTTGTGGTTTTCTGTGGTTGTCTGTGGTTGTCTGTGGTTGTCTGTGGTTGTCTGTGGTTGTCTGTGGTTGTCTGTAGCTGTCTGTAGGTGCCTGTAGGTGTCTGTAGTTGTCTGAAATCGCCTGTAGCCGTCTGTAGTTTTCTGTAGTTGTCTGTAGTCGTCCATAGTTGTCTGTAGTTGTATGTAGTTGTCTGTAGTTGTCTGTAGTTGTATGTAGTTGTATGTAGTTGAATGTAGTTATAAATTATATATATATGTAGTTGTATGTAGTTGTATCTAGTTGTATCTAGCTGTATCTAGCTGTATCTAGTTGTATGTAGTTGTATCTAGTTGTATCTAGTTGTATCTAGTTGTATCTAGTTGTATCTAGTGGTATCATTATCTAGTTGTATCTAGTTGTCTGTAGTTGTCTGTAGTTATCTGTAGTGGTCTGTAGTTCTATGTAGTTGTATGTAGTTGATTCTAGTTGTATGTAGTACTATTATTATTAGTAGTAGTTGTTGTTGTTGTAGTTGTTGTTGCTGTTGTTGATGATGATGATGAGGAGGAGGACGATGACGGCGACATGATGTTGATCTGTATCACCAGCTTACAACAAGAACAAAAACCCTGACTTTGGGCTCCACAGCGCCGCCAGCGCATTCCTCCAGTTCGCTGCGCCTGCAGGCAGAGTACGGCAGACTGCACCTGGCTCTTGAGACCTCACCAGGTGGCGAAGACAGGGGTCTTGGATCTCCAGGATTCTGCTGCAACAATGACAGTGGTGTTGGTGAAAGGAATCCTATAGTCCTATAATACAACTTGGCCCAGACAAAACCGATACTTGGGGTTGATATGGATCAAGGTTACAGTGCAGCGGAAGAATCTGAGTTATGTCAGCTTCTGCAAAGTGGGGAACCTCAAGGATCACCATGGTTTCCCTCCTAGAAGTTATCATTCGTTGCATCCCTGCATCTATCAGTGAGAAGACAGATGTCAGATCTGTCTTCACAGGTGCTTACCTTTGTGCTCGTGCGGTGCGTGGCAGTGGATTTAGTGACAGTCGGCTCGTCGTTCTCCGGCAGAATCCCCAATTTCAACTTAAAAAAAGGCAACCAATAACAATCCACACAAAGGCAATTTTCGTGTTTTCAGGCTATCTCCTCCAATGCAACCACCTTCCCCCAATGCACCCATGGCCTTTGATCTCGACTGAGGGCGTAGTGCCTCAAGGTGTCAGTGGAAAGGGAATCATCTATTGGTTAAGCCAGTCTTCCATGGTTTTCCGTCTGTTCTTTGGGCCGCGCCTCGTTTGGAAACGGTGGACAGCATGTTTCGCCAAACCACAAATCAACCAAGGAATGTCTGAAAAAGCCTAGAATCACACAGCAGTCAAAACTTCAGACATCACTATCTTAATACCAGATCCACTTCCTGGAAGCTTGTACCAAAACCAACTCCTGCGCCATGATCAAGCGCCAAGGTGCCTCCCTCAATCTCCTCCTCGCTGGTTAACCTGAGCCTCAGTTTTCGGAGCTTCATGCAATCGACATGGAGTAAACTTGTGCATCCGACCACTAAGAACCGTCTTAAACCTAGCAGTTGGTGATTGAGAAGGGGAACCCCCCCGGGTTTACACCCAACTTCTAGGGGATCTTCAGGTATACATCAAAGTGTGTTCCATTCAAATCCCTGTCATACAGCCCAACATGTTCCCATCACCCCAGATCCCAACCAGCCCCAAAAAAGCAGCTGCCAGGTGGCAGGGTGACCCCCGTCATCTCTTTGATCAGCTTCAACGTGCGTCCCTTGCTTCGCAGCCAGCTGGCCACCTCTGGTTGCACCTCGACAACTGCTGGTGGTTTCAATTCCTGGGATGGAAGATATGGCATGTTTGAGACCAGTAAGCAGTATGGGTATAGTGTGGCTTGGGGTAAGGGGCCCACAAAGAATCTGATGACGCTTGTGTGTTGCCACCTCATAAATCCCTCCAAACAAGTTGTCTACCCATGTCCCTCCCATCGCAATGTTTGGCCTCAACTCTCTGATAGTCGAAGTCCAACTCAGCAACAGCTGCAGCCACTGATTTGGAAGACTTTCCGGACACGCAAATCGTGCAAAGGCCTCAAGTGGACGTGGCAATGTATATACCTGGAACGCAGTATCTGAGGAGCCTATAAAACATGTTTCATGATTGCAATGGTGTCAGAGTGGGTGTCTCCTAGGACTCACGTCCACCACGAGTTTACTCCTTGAAATTGAGGGGTCCCCCAAAGATCCACAAGTGGGGTGATCTCCCAGAAGTGTTGGTCACCCATCAGCTGATCATCTTCTGAAGGCTCTGACCAGCCGTCTCATCCGTGTCCAGCTTCACTGAAACCTTGGCAAGGCTCGAGCATGCTCGAGCCCTCCAGAGTCCACGAGGGATGATCCATTTGCACATGATATTCCTATAAGAAAGAACATTGAAAGCTATTCATATCTATTCATTGCCAGGAGGCCTCTGACAAAATCAGACAAAATCCGCTAGATTTTAAAGTAGACTCAATAGATCTCAGTAGGCTGTCGGCCCGGCCTTGTATTTCTGCTCCAGGGACTTCAGATGTTCACCCTTCTTGCCGATGACCATCCCAAGACCTCAAGGCCACCAAGGTGCCTGGAATAGTCCTGAAACATGTGGTTGATTTATGTCTGAGCACCCCACACCCCAAGTCACACATGTTTATGATATTTTACGATCTTTGGAAATGGAACACTACCAACTGGTCCCAACTAGTTTCTTGCCAAGGCAGTGGACATGCTTTCCATGCATGGTTTACTAATTGGCTAGTATCATTCCTTGTACAATCACTGGGTACAGTATCCATCTCGCGATCCCGCACCTCCTGGGTTTCACCACTAGTCTTTTCACAGCTGCTCACGTGTCAAGTGAACAAATTTGGTATGGCTCACACATTGCCCACACAATTCGCCCTGTCAAGTATACGTTTAGCATTGAACTATCCAAAACAACGTTGCCATTTTTGGGGGGCCAGACCCCATTTGCAAACACACCAACAATTTCCATATTATATCCCCATGATATCCCCATCCGCATTGGTTAGATCCACCATCTTCAGGTGCCTTTCCCACCTTTCCCCATGCAAAATTCACTGCAGTCAGCTGGGCTCCCCAGACATTGCGTGGGCACGGTCAAGCGTTGTTCCGGCTCGGCAGGAAGCTCTGGGCACAGGGGCTGGACTGCGGATATGTCGAATCATTCCGAAATATGCCTCTACGTCTATTGTAGCTCGGTCTTATTCTATTGCATCTTACAGTCCACAGTAACAAGCATCAAAAATCAATCCTCTGATAATGGATGATAATGATAACAGTGAAGAACGTTGAGATTGTTCTACATGTCCAAGGCAAGCGCACTTGTAAAGCTCAAACCAAGTTCCAAACATGGCTGGCTGGTTAAAACCACATCCCAAATATATTCGTCAATTGGGGCCGCCAATCTGCTCAGGTCGCGATGGAAAATACGGAAATAGTTGACACCGTCAACCATTGATCCGTCGCTCCCCCAATATTCTGGTGTTGTGACGTCGACACCCCCCAACAAATTCTTTGAACCCTTTAATTTCGGTAGTTATACCAAAAAATGCAACTATCTGAAGCCACTGTCCATCAATATCAACATGAATACAACATCATTCGTAATCATCCCTGATCATCCATCTCCTCCGTCAATATCAACATCAACATCAACATCAACCTCCTCCTCCTCCTCATCATCATCATCATCATCCCTCATCATCTCATCATCCCTCATCATCCCTCATCATCCCTCATCATCCCTCGTCATCCATAATCCAGCATCCATCGTCCATCATCCATCATCATCACCACCATCACCATCAGGAGGTAGGGATGGAACATACAACAAATGTATATGAAAACATCAACCAGATGGAAACTTTTTGAGGCTCCATGCTGACCCCATCCACTCCCACACTGGTCAACACAGGTCGCACCGAAGGGTGGAGCTTCAACGCCATTTGTGACGCCTTGGAATGTGGGCTGTCATGGCGTTGCCATGCCCTGTTCAACTGGGTTTTCTAGGAGTGTTGAGCTTGCAATCCAGAACAGACTTATGACATCTTATGAACATCTAGTATAAGTATCAATGCACAGCATGAACATTGTGAAACTTACATGAGAGAGCAGCTTCAAGCTCAACATCTTGGACCATTTATGTGGCAGGTTAATGTTGCAATCATGGATCCATAATATATAATATATAATATATAATATATAATATAAAATATAAAATATATAATATATAATATATAATATAATAATATATATATATGGTACCCCCCCCAAGACCTACCAATTTCACAAAAGTACTGGTATTTACAGTAAAATGTGCTATTTTTGGTATGTAATTTTGGATTCCGGGATTTGGGGGATGTTATATAGTGTATATACATATATATATATATATACATAGAGGATTCAAGCCTTGAATCCAACCCTTGTGGGAATCTTGGATCTTGGATCTTGAATCTTGCAAAGAATGCATTCAGAACGCATTCTTTCGGCAGGATTCAAGATTCAAGATTCAAGATTCAAGATTTCTGAGGACTCTTTGGAGCAAATCTTGAATCCACCCCCTGGATTCAAGATTCAAGATTCAAGATTTCTAGGGACTCTTTGGAGCAAATCTTGAATCCAGGATTCAAGATTCAAGATTCAAGATTTCTGAGGACTCTATGGAGCAAATCTTGAATCCACCCCCTGGATTCAAGATTCAAGATTCAAGATTTCTGGGGACTCTTTGGGGCAAATCTTGAATCCAGGATTCAAGATTCAAGATTCAAGATTTCTGGGGACTCTTTCCAGCAAATCCTGAATCCAGGATTCAAGATTCAAGATTTCTGGGGACTCTTTGGGGCAAATCTTGAATCCGGATTCAAGATTCAAGATTCAAGATTTCTGGGGACTCTTTGGGGCAAATCTTGAATCTTGAATCTTGAATCCTGGATTCAAGATTTGCTGGAAAGAGTCCTCAGGAATCTTGAATCTTGAATCCTGGATTCAAGATTTGCCCCAAAGAGTCCCCAGAAATCTTGAATCTTGAATCCTGGATTCAAGATTTGCTGGAAAGAGTCCTCAGGAATCTTGAATCTTGAATCTTGAATCCTGGATTCAAGATTTGCCCCAAAGAGTCCCCAGAAATCTTGAATCTTGAATCTTGAATCCTGGATTCAAGATTTGCTGGAAAGAGTCCTCAGGAATCTTGAATCTTGAATCTTGAATCCAGGGGGTGGATTCAAGATTTGCTCCAAAGAGTCCCTAGAAATCTTGAATCTTGAATCCTGCCGAAAGAATGCATTCTGAATGCATTCTTTGCAAGATTCAAAATCCAAGATCCAAGTTTCCCACAAGACTTTTGATCAAAATCTTGGATTTCTAAAGAAGTTTCATAGGGACTAGTAAGAGTATTCTGGCAAATTCCAAACCCAAGATTTGCACAAGACTTCTCCGCAATTCTTAGATCTTGGATCTTAGATCTTGGGAAGAATGCATGATCAAAATCTTGGATTCCTAAAGAATTTTCATAGGGATTGGTAAGAGTATTCTGGCAAATTCCAAACCCAAGATTTGCACAAGACTTCTCCGCAATTCTTAGATCTTGGATCTTAGATATTGGGAAGAATGCATTCTGGATGCATTCCTTTAGGCTGGAAAAGACATAAATACAATTCCTGCCATCCATTGTCACTGCTCCATTCTTGCAATCCATTGTCACTGCCCCAGTGCCATTCTTGTTCTCAGCTTTCATCGCTTCCCCTCTTATTTGCCATGGCGTTCTTCAACGTGACCGGCACGGTGAATATGTCGCAAGGCAAGGCCATCATGACATTGACACTACACATGGGCTCATGCATCCAAAGCAATACATTCTCTGTCCTTTCCCACCCACCCAGGTGCTCTCAGTGTTCATGCACCTACGTGGTCAGTTTCGTCACATGTGCTATGCTACAGCTACATATGTGGGCAAGATGTGTCCAGGTGCATGCGGACAAGCTACTTTCCTGATGCAGTGTTACAATAGGTGAGAAGATAAGGAGAAAGACAAGGCAGTCAAGGACATATCTGGTACACAAAATGTCTCGTGTCTTGTTTGTCCTTTCCCACCCACCCAGGTGCTCTCAGTGTTCATGCACCTACGTGGTCAGTTTCTTCACATGTGCTATGCTACAGCTACATATGTGGGCGAGATGTGTCCAGGTGCATGCGCATAAGCTACTTTCCTGATGCAGTGTTGCGATAGGTGAGAAGATGAGAAGAAAGACAAGGCAGCCAAGGACATATCTGGTACACAAAATGTCTAGTGTATTGCTTGTCCTTTCCCACCCACCCAGGTGCTCTCAGTGTTCATGCACCTACGTGGTCAGTTTCTTCACATGTGCTATGCTACAGCTACATATGTGGGCGAGATGTGTCCAGGTGCATGCGCACAAGCTACTTTCCTGATGCAGTGTTGCAATAGGTGAGAAGATGAGAAGAAAGACAAGGCAGCCAAGGACATACCTAATACAAAAAATGTAGGTCTTGGGGGGGGGGTAGCATATATATATATATATTCTATACATGTAATCCATGGGCCTAATCCAAATCAACTCCTACCCCCATCGATATCTGCAGCTTCGAACAGTCACCAGGTTCCCCTGCTAGAGACGAAGCGTTCGTTCTCTTGAGCCTCGACTTCGCGCCTCGGTGGAGCGGGGCCTTCAATCATAGACCACACAAAAAGTCCCTTCACAAAACCATCATGTCATGTTTAACCATGTTTACCTTTACTATTATTGATTCATCTTTACTGCTATATATATATGGACAAAACAACAGACTGCTTTCAAGTTTTCCGAAAGTCGTCTTGGAGCCCAACAAATTCAAACAACTCCAGAAAAGTCACCACCAATGAATTTCATGGCCAGGTGACTCCTGCCGTCGCCGTTGAATCTGCTGTTTCCGCGACTCTTTGACGGACCAAATCAAACCTCGAGTCAATGATCACTTCCAGGGAAAGATGGCAGGACCATGGGGCCAACAGAATCTGCATCCGTCTGTATGGTATATTTCATTTGAGTGGGTCATGTTTGGGTCATGTTTGGGTCATGTTTGGGTCATGGGGTAATGTGGGTAATGTGGGTAAACCGGTAAACCTAGGTAAATGTACTAGGATGATCTGGGTACTGTGGATGTTAAAGAGTCTCTTGTAAGCTTTCTTCAGTTCCGGAGGAGTGAAGCTGGTACTCCAAATCGGTAGAACAATCGCTGTCCTTCACACTCTGCCAATTCAAGTCCAGTGCTCTTGTCACATGTCGTTTATTATCAAAGGATCCCTGTTGGAATTCGAACCAAACCTGGGGGTTCCATTCTATAGGG
Source organism: Cladocopium goreaui (assembly GCA_947184155.2). Lineage (NCBI taxonomy): Eukaryota > Dinophyceae > Suessiales > Symbiodiniaceae > Cladocopium > Cladocopium goreaui. The sequence goes on along the minus strand of CAMXCT020006778.1, from coordinate 30,122 downwards.
ACTAAAACGCAAACCCAGGACTAAGGGGGGGGATTTTCCCTATAGAATAGAAACCCAAGAAAACCAAACCAACAGCCCCCTGCCACTCCTATAAAATGAAAACCCAGCATCATACTGGCCACTGCTTCTAACAGATAATCCACTATAAAATGAAAACCTGAGTCCAAGTGATTAGGAAAAAGACCCCCTATAGAATAGAAAACTGGGTTTGCAATGCCTTAAGTTTGGTTTCACTTTTTGGATCTGGGCTGGCACCATTCCACAAAAGAATCTACTTGGTGACTATTTTATAGAGGGGGGCTGGATTTCCATTTTATGATCACTTGGACTCAGGTTTTCATTCTATAGTGGATTATTTGTTAGAAGCGGTGGGTATGAGGCTGGGTTTTCATTTTATAGGAGTGGAAGGGGAGGTGTCAGTGGGCAATAATACTGTAAATACTGTGTGATACTGTAAAATATTGACACATACTGCAAACGAATAAGTAATCAACACTGTTAACGAATCAGTTTTCTGCAGGGCTGCTCCTTTAAATTGGAGATCGAACCACTTCTCTAAAAAATGGTTCCCAAGGATTTTTTTGCTTGAAAGGTGCCAGTCCAAACGTGAACCACATTTTGGGCCTTGGAAATAGCGGTTTCTATTCTATAGGGGGCACCTAATCACTTGGACTCAGGTTTTCATTCTATAGTGGATTATTTGTTAGAAGCGGTGAGTATGAGGCTGGGTTTTCATTTTATAGGAGTGGAAGGGGGGGTGTCAGTGGGCAATAATACTGTATGATACTGTATGATACTGTAAAATATTGAAACATATTGTAAACGAATAAGTGGTCAACACTGTTAACGAATCAGCTTTGTGCAGGGCTGCTCCTTTAAAATGGAGATCCAACCACTCTTCTAAAAATGGTTCCCAAGGATTTTTGAAAGGTGCCAGCCCAAACGTGAACCACATTTTGGGCCTTGGAAATAGCGGTTTCTATTCTGTAGGGGGCACCTAATCACTTGGACTCAGGTTTTCATTCTATAGTGGATTATTTGTTTGAAGCGGTGGCCAGTATGAGGCTGGGTTTTCATTTTATAGGAGTGGAAGGGGAGGTGTCAGTGGGCAACAATACTGTAAAATATTGAAACATATTGTAAACGAATAAGTGGTCAACACTGTTAACGAATCAGTTTTGTGCAGGGCTGCTCCTTTAAAATGGAGATCCAACCACTCTTCTAAAAATGGTTCCCAAGGTTTTTTTTGCTTGAAAGGTGCCAGCCCAAACGTGAACCACATTTTGGGCCTTGGAAATAGCGGTTTCTATTCTATAGGGGGCACCTAATCACTTGGACTCAGGTTTTCATTCTATAGTGGATTATTTGTTTGAAGCGGTGGGTATGAGGCTGGGTTTGTATTTTCTAGGAGTGGAAGGGGGGGGTGTCAGTGGGCAATAATACTGTATGATACTGTATGATACTGTAAAATATTGAAACATATTGTAAACGAATAAGTGGTCAACACTGTTAACGAATGTTAACGAATCAGTTTTGTGCAGGGCTGCTCCTTAAAATGGAGATCGAACCACTTTTCTAAAAATGGTTCCCAAGGAATTTTGAAAGGTGCCAGCCCAAACTTGAACCACATTTTGGGCCTTGGAAATAGCGGGTTCTATTCTGTAGGGGGCATGTTTCCTAATCACTGGGACCCAGTTTTTCATTCTATAGTGGATTGTTTGTTAGAAGCGGTGGCCAGTATGAGGCTAATCATACTGGCCACTGCTTGCAACAAAATCTAACAAACAATTCGCTATAAAATGAAAACCTGAGTCCAAGTGATTAGGAAAAAGACACCCTATAGAATAGAAAACTGGGTTTGCAATGCCTCAAGTTTGGTGTCACTTTTGGGTATGTAAACTGGATGGGCGCAATCCAGGTACCATTCTATAGTAAACACTGGCCTACCAGCCTCATCTCTATAGAATCGTACCCCCAGGTGATCTATTTTATAGAGATTTTTCCAAGGAGGATATCCAAGGTGTCTGGTTTTGGCGTGCAGCAATATCATAACCACTCCATCTGGTGGCTGCAACTGGTTTCCCAAAGCCACAGCACAAAAAAGTCAATCGAAGGGCCACCATTGGGCCACCTGCTTTGGAAGCAACGCGGAATCTGAAGAAACTGAGGGCGCCACTCATATTTCGACGAGCAAGAAAGGCTCAAGAAAGGCATGGATCAAAGGGGAACCTCCACACTGAACTGCTCTGTCTGTAGTGTTTTCAGGCTGTCGGCTGTGGGTTATTGTTCTCACAGGAGAGAGCTTGTGCCAGGAGGATGATGACAGTCTACATCTTCCCAAGCCGGCGATCCCCTGCAAGATTTCTGAACCACCGATCACAAGAACTATCATGGCAACAACCCATGCTCATCACTCTGCTGTCAATAGCTGAAGCCAAAGCTACCGAAAGCCACTCTTGCCCTAGCGCTTCAGTGTGCTGCTGATGCTCGGAACACTTTAGATTTCCATTTTTTTCTTGAGAGTTCTTTTTGATTTGATCCTAAACTGAGTTCTTATGATTTCAATTCCAGAGCTTTTGGCCTTGGTTCTACTGGCAATGCATGGCATTGCTATTTACTCCACTCTCAGACTCTCAGACTCTGACTACAGCTACTACAGCTCAAATCAACATTTACTGCATTGAAGTTTCTCCAACTCGGAAGTGGGTTTGTCTGAAATTATGGTACCTCTAAATCCATTGGTTAATCATCATTTTCCCATATTTTCCAAAATGGCCATTTAGAAGGTGTACCATGGTATACCCCGTTTTCAGACAGACCCTCTGTCTTCTTTTTCTGTCCCACAGTCGAGCTGCCACACAGGTCGCTCGCTCCATCCCGCCACGGCGCATCACAGGCGCTTGGCGATGGCGGCACCCACTTTGGAAGCCCAGTAGACGGCTGAAAATTGCAAGGAATCCAAGATGGCACCGGAGCCTCGATGGCTCGAAGAAACAAAAAAAAAACGTCGTCCATTTTTTGGGCAACCAAGGTTTAGCGAGATGTTTTGAACTTGAAAAAAAAGTTCAGAACTGCCAATCTATTTAGTGCAAATACTTCCATTATCATCCCAATCACAATCAAGTCAGAAACTCAAAGACATTGGGATATTGGTCAAGACCTAGGCACCCTAGACCATAGCTGCGAGGCTTGGATGGTTATCAAGCATCCATACTGTAGCTGGTTCCATATTATTAGCTTTGGCCCAACTCCATATGTGCCAAGTTACACGGGATTAATGGAGTATGGTCACCCCACCATCACGAAATGGATTCCGAAAAAATAGGTGTATAGCAGTGTATAGTAGTAACTAAATGATATTGATTGATCCCTATGGAAAATACGGGGTGATAGGGAGAAAAAACAATCAGCAAGGCAGCCATTGGCCATGGTCAAAACATGGGCTGTATGTGGAATTGGTTCACCCCACCATCATTATTCCACTTATAGATACTTATAGATCCTTTATAGTGAGTATATTGACCTCTATATTAATGACCATCCTGATAAGAAAACAACCCATGTAACCTGTGTTTGTTGCCTCAAAATCTCCATATTGAGGGGTTCCTAAAATGGTGGGGTACCCCACTTCTCATCCATTTATAGATGGATTTTCCATATTATATAAACCATCCATTTTAGGGATCTCTAAAAATAAACATAATAAACATCCCCATCACAATCATCATAGTCCATCCTTCACCAAGGCACGGCCGCCGGAGAAGGCCTGTCTCTTGGCCGCGTCCTCTTTATGCGCCACTTCATCCGCACAGGCGCCACGCAGGAGCTCCAGCAGCGCCCGGTAGGCCTCCAGCGGATGATGTTCGCCGCGCTGGAGCTCCAGCTCCAAACCTGGGAAAAACTGGTGAACAACAGGGGCTTCAGCATCTTCAGGCAGGAATCACCATGAAAATTGCTGGGCTGAATAACCAGTTTTACATAGTTTAAGCATCCGAATCATCCCAGTTTTTGCTGAAACATGTCATGGTTACCTTGCTTGAACATGGTTGAAACAAGCACGGAAAGTGGAAATCAATCCTCACATCTGAAAAGGAACACAATCTCCCAGGCTCTGCAATTTCACTTTCATAGTGGTTTCAGATATGTTTGGTAAAATACAGTTCCTCTTATGGAAGAAGAACTGTTGGTGGATTTTTAAGGCTGACGTCCGATCTCATACATCTGTATAAATCTGCACTCCAGGAACGGGCGATCTGATCACCATAATGCTCTTCCACAAATGACTCAACGGCTTCAGTGGTGACATACATACCATGTGCGCCGCGTATCCTGGTGGAGAGATAGCCCAAGGCCCAGCCAAAGGCAGTGGCGGGCATCCAACTTCGCTCGTCCGGCTCACAGACCAGGCCTGGTGGTTTTAGCGGGAAAGATGTGAAAATATGTGAGCCGCGGACCATATTTTTGTTACATAACGCAATTGACGGGGTGTTCCTACCTCGTTCTCCAGTCCCGTAACCTTTTTGCCTACCTCGTTCTCGGGGTGTTCCTACCTCGTTTTAAAAGCTAAATATGATATTTTTGACAAACCGGGGTACGTCCGAATACTACTTTCCATATACGCAAATAAGAGCCGTCGCTCATGTGAAAATTGGATCAACCTATATGATCCTAACCCGGAAGAATAAACATTGGTATTAAGGACCTCAAAGTCGAACCACTCCACAAAAGCCCGGTTGTTGGGGTGGTGTGCAAAGGATTCCATTTTGAAATCTGATTCCCAGTCAAGACAAGAAAAATCCATGCCATGCCATCCATCAACCCAATTCCAGTCCAAAAATCAGCCCAAAAAATCATCAAATCATTCAAAAATCATCATGAAATCCTCATCCCAAGCATCTTTCCATGGCTTCCAAATGTGCTTCCTCCGCGGCCACGTGTTCCTCCACGAAGCTTCGCAGCTCTGCCTCCCCGGGCCGCAAGGCCCAGTGGCTGCCGCGGTAGATGGCCACGGCACCCGTCTCCCCGGCCCAGTTGCTGCGCATCTCACGGCGGAGCCAAAGGGGCCAGGGCTTGGACTGCAGCACCAGCTGCAGGGTGGCCTGGGGAAAGTGATGGACAGTGGCCATTTTTTTGGGGGGGAAAATGATATGAAACTCTGACAAAAACATGGCCAAACATACTATGATGACCTGGGTGGATTTAGTTTTTTTGTTTATGGGGTTGATCAAAAATCATGATTCGAATTGCGCCAACCAAAAACAAAAGTTATTCGCCGATTCATTGAAGCTGGCACATTTTTTTGGGTGGTAAAACAATTGTAGACATCGTGAGATGGAGGGAAAGAGATGGAAAGAGTAGGAACACACGGGATCAAATCTGGAAGAACAATCACAAATCAGGTTTCAAATATATGTTGATGTTGTTCTTGTGTTTCATTTTTTTCTCACAGGCAGACCATAGGAAAAATATGGAAAAATCATCTCCTGAGACAAGGTACCTGACTCGCACTGAAGCTGTGCCCCTGACGCACCTGTCCCAGCTGAATTTTTGCTGCGGCCGTCGCTCGGAGGACCATGCTGCGCTGAAAGATGCCAAGGGCCATGACACTGAAGAAAGCCGCTTACGCCATTGAAATGTGGCGTCTAAAGAATCATTGCATATATTTCCGTATCATTGGTGTTGCTGAGGCATTTCGGGACATATGTTTTTCTTCGTTTATCTATATATGTTTCCGCCTGTGACTGTGCTGACGACCAGGTCCTAATAAAATGCTCATGCCAAGAGGGCGAACTATGTTTCAGATGTCTCAAGATATTGACCTACATGCTCCATGAGCCAAAACACAGCAAATGTCGCTGATCTCACCCTGACCTTCCTTGCAACTTCTCAGATCCGAGGCCAAAGTTTCGCCTCTAAAGTCTGTTCGACCGCCGCATGCCCTTGAGGAAGCAAGGACGAAAACTAAGTCATGACAAGGCAGTAGTTTCCAGTTTCCAGAACCGATTAGGCGTTGGTTGTACTGATTGGTTAATGTCCCCACAATGGATTATCATACACCACAATATCAAAAATAGAAAACGTACAATCAATATGGCATCAAGCCTGGGAGTATGCAAGCATCAACCAGCAGGGGTCTTGGCCACTCTCAATTGAAACTTTGAGGGTTCCTCTATACAGGTTTGATCAACAGATCCAAAAGCAAATCCAGCCGCGGCCATGGAATCGTGTGCTTTTCGCAAGAGGCTGGCACTGGGTTACTTTGACAGGCAGCTCTTCTGCCGTCTTGAAGAGGGTCATCCGATCGCTGGCAAACGTCCTGCATGTCGCTGCTTCAAACGGGTTGGTGTTGAATAATCAATGGCATTTCAACGAATTCATCCGGCTGATCGGCTGACACTGCACTAGTTGTCTTTGCCGCTGAGGGATTCTCATTCTATCTGCAAAAGAACTCATCCGTTCCTGTCAAACCCTCGTCACCAAAAGGCCATTCGAACCCCGTCTTATCCTCAACTAGGTATCAAATGAGACTCAAAGGGCCCTCTTTGGAGCTCTTTGGAGCTGACGCTGGCGGCTCAAAATGATTTTCAGTTTGGGCTTGGCCAACAACGAGGTACATGACAAACGTGAATGTTTACCAAGAAAAAAGGAGACTATACACCAACCACTAAGTATGATTATAACGAACAATATTTCGGGGTTGCCCGAACATGATGGATTTACTTCGATTCAATTTCTTGCCATCTCAATTTAGTAGTGGAGAAAATGATCAAACATGGGCTAGAAGAGAAATCAATTCTCAAGACATTCCCAAAAGATGTTCAGATGTTGCCCCCATTTAACTATGTTTAACTAAGCTAATGGTCGCAATAGCATCCCCAAAATATGGGATGATTTCCAGGCATTCCATGAAATTCCAACAATCACCAACTCATCTGTGGCCTGGGCTTGGGGCAACCGATCCCAATCATTTTGACACCTCTCAGGAGAGATTGTTCAAGAGTCTCTTGGCCTGCTCTGAAGACCAAAAACACACAGGCAATCACGGGCAGTTGGAGGTCGGTTCGTCGGTTAGACGATGAGTTATTGGTATACCTTGGGAAGCATCCAGATTATCCCAGATTGATCATGTATTTGGTATCTATATGGGGTCGTCTTCAAATTCTTCAAAGCCCATGTCGCTCATATTGCGGAATCACGTGAGATCACCGTCAACCTGGACCTTTCAAAGACGCTACCCATACCATCCTATACCTACCTGGATCAGACCTGCGCGAAACCCGACACCGTTGACATCTGTTGACCCTTCGGCATCTGCATCTTCCTTTGTTGCTTGGACCATTGGGACATCTTAGGGCACCCTGCCTGACGTTGCACCATGGGCTGTGGTGACGTCATGAGTCGCAGCAGCTGACGTCCGCAGACGTGAAAGATCTTCGCCTGGTGGCTTTAGGCATTGTCTACCTGAGGGCTGTTGAATAAATAAATAAATATTTAAAAACTAACAGTAACTAACAGTTTCCTGACCAAAAAATACTAAAAGAACATAAAAAGAAATAGGTTGGAGTATCTCTGCGAGACCCAAGTTGTGTACTATTGTTCTAATGGTCTATATGTTTCTATGGTATTTTTGTGGGTTTCAAACCTTCCAGCCCTGCCCAGCTGCACCCTCTGTGTGGAGAGCGTGGCCAAGCTGCCTAAGGCTCTTAGACCTGACGGAATGGAACGATCAACAGGGGATCCATCTATCAGCGAGGACCTATGGTCGCTGACTTGGGGATAGAAGCTGCAACTTGGGGAACGGTTTCTGCAACGTGGGGAACAAATTGGCTCAATAAAATGAGGGATATGATATGATATTCATTGATATTCTATCATTTTTCAATCAGGAACACCTGAACGAACAAAAATGGTATGTGAGTCCATGGGATGTAATGAGCAAACTGTGATCAGCAAACATGTGGACGTAGCCAACCACGCAAAATCTGACATAGCTGCAAACTTGGGCACACATATTCAGCGTGGAGGGATGACTTGGTTCGTTCACCAACCAAAATGGGATTCCGGTATCTCCCAAGTCTCAATCTATTATACACATCCCATGAATAATCCTACATAATTATTGAACATCATTGCTTGCGGTGTTATGTTTGTCTGTGTAGCATGTAGTTGTCATCGCAAAGCATGAACGTGAACATTGGGTCGATATCATCTATTAGTTACCACGAATGTTCATTAATTGCAGTTGTTATCAAAAATTACTAATTCACCCACCTGAAAAAATCAGACCCACAATGGGAATGATTTCCCATGAGCCATTACAAATACCATTGTCAACTGGTATAAAAGGAAATGATACTACCTGACTTATTGCGAACTATAGTTAACCCTTATGGTAGGGAAATCGATTAACATTTATTCACCAACTATAGATTTACTAGATGCAACTAGTATTTCATCAGATGTTTGGCCATGATAGGCCTATTTTCCATAGCACCAAGGCACACTCCGCCGCGCAGTCGAGCACATCCAGGCGTTGCACCAGTACCGTGGCGGCGTCCAGCTCGGCCAGGCGACGCGCCTAAAGGCCATGGATGAACATACGGAGTTCGCCTGGAAACACGGGTATTATGAGTCAGCTATCAAAAAAAATAAAAGTCATCAAAAAAAAATCCCATCAAAAAAAAAATAAACTCATTTAAAAAAAAAATATTCCCTCATATCCTGGCCTGCGCAAGCCAAACGCAAAATACAAGCATCATGAAATCTGCGCATTGCATCATCAAAAAAATATGTTTAAATTATTTTTTGATGATTTATTTTTTTTGGGGGGGTCATCGGTAAAACAATTATTACTATCAGAAAAAGTATATTAAAAAAGGAATATACTTGGGAGGGACGGTTGGGTGGGCTTGGTCGACGCCGACATGTACGAGTCATCGCACAAGGAACACGCATTGGTTCGCAAGCTGTTCAATAACGAGGCACTGGGCCAAACAACATTGAATCCAATGGGCTACAAAAACCATTCTTTCCATCATGTTTTCCAGGCACGGGTGGGTGGGCCTGCTGTATACGGAAGCTTGCACAACAACGCAGGGCTACGCGATGAAGTATGCTTGAAAAAGGCCAAAGAGCCAAAAGCCAAATGGCCAGAGGCCAATAGGTCAAGCCTGGCGCTAAAACCCAGAGGCTAGAAGCCAGAAGCCAAAAGCCAGAAGCCAAAACCCGAAAGCAGAAGCTAGAACAGAACCGGCACAAGCCGGGGGCGGAAATGTCCATAGGAGGAAGTCAGTAGTGATTATTTTGGCAATAAGAGGAATAATTCTTCTTTGGTTGCTGCTATTGCCGGCGTTTTTGGAGATGCCCTCACAGCAGCGCGCAGCACACATTTTTCAGCGCGGATATACGCCGGGGAGGTATTTCAGCCGGTCTCGGCGCCCAGGGTCCGCCTCCCGCGCAGAAAAGCGTGCGGATGATAGATCCACCAAGGATGAAATGCGCTGTGCCTCTGACATGATCCATCATGACATGATTCATCATGACATGATCCATGATGACAAGAGAATCACTAGATCAGTCGCTGGGAAAAGCATTGCCCACAAGTGGCCCTGTTGCTCGCCACGGCAGGTTCTGGCGCCTCATGTCAACAGACGCGGAAAGAAGAAGTGGCGGGGACACAGACATGTCTGAAGAAAGTAAATTTGACTAAGGGCCAGGCAGGTCGCGAAGGTCCAGCCGGTAGAACCTCAATGGGGACGCCGGCGGCAAGCAAGCAAAACACCACATCTGCGATGAATGCATTTGGAAGCAAAGCAGCTCCAAGGCTGCAACTGGCAATGGGGCAGGGTCAGCAGACTCAGGCTTGCTGGCCTTAGAAAAGAAAGGGAAACATTCTTGCGCAGAAGAAACGATGCATCAGCCAAAGTGGTGAGGCACGACGTCATATGAAGGAGGCGCTGCCTGCATGAATGGGCTGCAGCAAATTATCTTTCCAATGAGGAACTGACTTCCAGCTAGCTGCGAAAGCGGGGTAACTGAGAGCCAGGCACGTTTGTGACCTCGACGTTCTTCATGGCTGTCCTCAATTCAAGTCAATGGAAAACATGCAGCGTGAGACACACAAAAGCCCGTCAGAAACGATACAAGCAACAAAGGAAATCAACACGCTGAACCACATCAGGGAAGAGGCGGCGCTCAGAAATCTTCCAAGGCGCCTGGTCTTCCATGGGCTCCTCTTTGTCACCTTGGGAGTTCCAACTCAGACCAAGAAGTCTTTTCAGGAAAGACTTCCGAGCCAGAGGGTCCAAGCCAACCAAGACAAGCAACGAAACACAGGCAGGCAGGGACACACCGGCTGCATAAGCCGGTCAACTGAGAGCCAAGCACGTTTGCGACCTGGACGTTCTTGACAGCTTCCCTTAGTTCAAGTCAATGGATAGAATGCGACATGAAACACGCAAGACCTAACAGAAGATACGCAGACTACAAGGTGGGACCACTGCAATGAGGTAAGCCCTAATGCTTGGGCGCATATCTTCATCAAACGCGCCTGGTCTTTCATTGGCTCCTCATTGTCTTCCTGGCTGCATCAGCTGAAACCAAGGTCCGGGACGAAACAAAAATACGAGGCAAACGGGCCTAGGGCACCCAAGAAAAGCGAACAACCGAAGGCAACAACACAATTTCACGGAAAACACAAACTGTCATGTCCATAGGGCCGTTGATCAGAAGCCTGCCTCATCGCCCATGGACGCTCTTGCATTGTCCTGGCAAAGTACAGCGCAACAGCAAAACCGAAACAAAGAAAAGAAACCGCTGCAATCAGGAGAGCGGTGCCTCTTCCAGCCGCTGTGAAGCTGCGGTGTGAAGGCGGAACAGGACGCCGGCTGGAACATGCTGAAGCACAGTTTTGAGGTCCGCGACACCCATGGAAATAATCATGTGGACATCAACGCATTCAGAACGGAAGTATTCGGCCCAAGCGTCAGCCTGGTTGGCAACAAGGAAACGTGAAGTTTGGGCCCAATTGAAAGAGACAACAGGTTTCCTGGTAGAAGATGATGCAGCAGCACGAGGACGAGAAGGCAACAAGATGTGCGAAGGCTCCTGCCAAGGATTTGCTGTGCGTTGCCGCTTTGGAAATTCGGCCGCTTGCAACGAAATAAGCTTCAAGTGCAGAAAGGCAACCTGCAGATGTTCACACGAACCATGCACTGAGAACTCGTGACAAAAGTGGTATAAGCCCTGGGTGTGAGAAGCCGTATGCTCACCCTCTAGTGGCTGGCGACGCCAAAACTTAGAAGCCTCCGCCCCGTCCAAGTGACATGGCGCCAGGCTCAAATCCAAGTCTACAAGTGCACTGCGCAAAGATTCCGAATCAGCTGCGCGGCAAAGACGAGCTAACAAAGATGCAGTTTCGGCAGGAACTGGGGGAACATCGGCGTCTTCTGTGGAATTCCACTTATCTACGCTCCTGTCATAGCGCGCCAGGGTGCGCTGCATTCCGAAAAAAACACTGCCTGCATGCTCATGCACATCATATGCACCTGTGCGGTGGTATTGATCTGCAGAGGAACGACCAAGTTATGTGAGCCAAGGGGAGTCAAACAAGACAGCTCGGTCTGGAAATGGCTCTTTTGGCACATCTGGAAGACTTTGGCTAGACGCTTGTAATTAAGTCTTTCAAGCGGGAGGAAGTAAATTTGGCGAGTTGCTCTGAAAAGGCAGGAAGCGAGGCCTTCAAACCCATATACGATTTCAGTTTATGTTTGTGCCAAGACTCTTGCGCTTGAGTTCCTGAACGCGATCCTGGTTGCAGGCGCTGCGCCCCATACCACCAATCTGCCAAATAAATAGATAAACGACTCATCGCCGACCCAAGTGGACAAGCCACATTGCTCCCTTGCCTCAGCAGCGGGGACGCGGTGAAAATAATATCTGAACAAAGCTTTTGCGGCTGCTTCTTCTGGAGGGCTGGAGGGTTCTGCGACAAGAGCAATTCGAAAAAAACTGTGGGAAATGCTGTGGAAAAGCAAAGCTGTGGGGACCGATCGCATGCAATAAAAGGCTCGCTCAATCAATGGCATCAACGTTCGGCCTGCAGGAGACAAATGATTTTTTGCTGTGACCCAAACACCTTTTCGAAAAGCCGTGAATTTCTCATCCCCAGCGGCCGGATGCTTTTTGGCTACGGCACTACGGGTACATGCACCAGTGAAATGGGCCCAATCAGCAACTTTTTGGGCGGCTGGAAACACATTCTTCTGAGCGGCATCCTCGCCCCAATGCAGATCCGCATGATATTGCCCACAGACTTCCGGCAATCGAATGTTGGTGAACTGCAGCGCGCACTGGCACGCAGCTTCGAAGAAGAATGTGTAGGTCTGCTCACTTTCGTTGTTCGTCAAAGCGAACAATACTGGATTAAAAGTAGTCCGAAACACGGATGCTTTGGGAGCACAATGCTTGGAAAGGGCACCAAGTGTGAGAAAAATCCACTCTTTATCGGTCAAACGAAATGTCCCGTCACCACAGAGCTTCACATAAGTTTGGTTCTCAAGCATGTTCAAAGAAGTTGCGGTCAGTTGCGGGTTGCAAAACACAATGATTGTGTGCTTGGGATCATCAAATGAAGACGCGGCCACTTTGAGGCAGTCAGTGACATCTTGAAGGCCATCAATGGTTCCCAAATCTCGGATCAACTGGCGCCAGTCTGACTCCACCCACTGCGACGGAGAAGCCCCCTCAGGACGGCGGGGACGGTGATTGCTTCCCCATCGCTGCAGCCAAGCGTCATCAGGCCTATCTGACTGATGCTTCTCAACCACCTTTACCAAATCTTGGGTTGTGAAGCGGGCGTGACTGGCCACATATTGTTTGAGGGCGTTCTCTGTGGTGCTGGTCAACGGTGTCCACGCCTTGGTGCGCGGTCTCCCCATGCTTTTCCACGGGGGTGTATGCGCGCTCGAGCTTCTTTGTTGCCAAAGTGTAGACAGAATAGCCCTTCCAGCCACCTTTGTTTTGGCATTCCGTGCAGGAATTGCACCAGAGCAACGCTTTGAAGCCGGCCTTGTAGTCGTACCATTGAAAGCGAATGTTCAAGACTTTGTTTGGCAAGAGTGTTGATGCCCATTGACGCTCGTGCTCCAGGAATGCTTGCTTGTTTTCAAACCCAAGCTCCACAACCAAAGAATTCGTGACCGTGTATGGTGTCTCTTCATGTACAGGCCGTCCACGCCTGCCAGCACCTGCCATGGGCGGCAAACGAGCATCATCGTCCTGGAGTGGGGGGTCTTGTTTCGTCGGCCACAAAGACTCCGGCACAGAAAGGTCACGAAGGACCGCGCCGATTGCCGGAGACCAGGGGTGCCGGTAGAAGTCCAATGCCCGAGCACTATCTGGATTGTTAGGCAGACGCCGGCCGGAGCGGACCTCCCCTAAGCCTAAGGATTGCAATTTCTGCAATACGTCCATGCGCTTTTGGACATTGGAAGCCCCTTTCAGACACGTGATGTGATTGCCAACGTCTGACAAAGTGATGGGATCTTTGGTGCAGGATGCTAGCAAACGTGCATGGAAGGGCTTCACATTGCGCGACGCGATCGGGCTGTGACCTCGGCTGGAAGTGGAAGCACACTTTTCTGCAATTTCCGAATCAATGATCAAAGGAAGTTTAGGGGGAGAAACTTCCGTGTTACGGACTTTTAGAATGTCAGGGAAAGAGTTAGTCAAAGAAAGAGTTAGCAAAGAAAGAGTTCGTCAGGGAAAGAGTTAGTCAAAGAAAGAGTTAGTCAGAGTTAGCAAAGAAACAGTTAGTCAGGGAAAGAGTTAGTAGTTGAGGGAAAGAGTTAGTCAAAGAAAGAGTTAGTCAGGGAAAGAGTTAGCAAAGAAACAGTTAGTCAGGGAAAGAGTTAGTCAAAGAAAGAGTTAGTGAGGGAAAGAGTTAGTCAAGAAAGAGTTAGTCAAAGAAAGAGTTAGTCAGGGAAAGAGTTAGTCAAAGAAAGAGTTAGTGAGGGAAAGAGTTAGTCAAAGAAAAAGTTAGTCAAAGAAACAGTTAGTCAGGGAAAGAGTTAGTCAAAGAAAGAGTTAGTGAGGGAAAGAGTTAGTCAAAGAAAGAGTTAGCAAAGAAAGAGTTCGTCAGGGAAAGAGTTAGTCAAAGAAAGAGTTAGTGAGGGAAAGAGTTAGTCAAAGAAAGAGTTAGTCAAAGAAAAAGTTAGTCAAAGAAAGAGTTAGTGAGGGAAAGAGTTAGTCAAAGAAAGAGTTAGTGAGAAAGAGTTAGTCAAAGAAAGAGTTAGGAAAGAGTTAGTCGTCAAAGAAAGAGTTAGTCAGGATATATGAGGTAGTCAAAGAAAGAGTTAGCAAAGAAAGAGTTAGTCAAAGAAGAGTTAGCAAAGAAAGAGTTCGTTAGGGAACGAGTTAGTCAAAGAAATTGTTCCCGCAATGTAAATGGGGAGTTAGTCAAAGAAATTGTTCCCTCACTGTAAATGGGATTGCAAGTGGTGCTGGTGGAGGAGTTGCCGATGGAGTTTTGAAGGAAGTCTCGCACGAAATGCGTTTTTGAGAGATAGCAGATGCACGAAACCCTATGTTTTTCCATACAAAGTCCGTCCCCGAACCTCGATGATCTACCTCTGCGGTGCGACGGGTGCGAGACGGTCTCGTGTGTGGTCGGATCATTCTCGGATCATGCTTCGGATCGGTTCCGCATTGTAAATGGGGTTTCACCTGTTTTTCGTGCATGTGCGGTCGACAGAATTCCATTGTGATTTGCAACTGTAGGATCGTTCCCGCAATGTAAATGGGATTGCAAGTGGTGCTGGTGGATGAGTTGCCGATGGAATTCCATTGTGATTTGCAACTCTAGGATCGTTCCCTCACTGTAAATGGGATTGCAAGTGGTGCTGTGGATGAGTTGCCGATGGAGTTTTGAAGGAAGTCTCGCACGAAATGCGTTTTTGAGAGATAGCAGATGCACGAAACCCTATGTTTTTCCATACAAAGTCTGTCCCCGAACCTCGATGATCTACCTCTGCGGTGCGACGGGTGCGAGACGGTCTCGTGTGTGGTCGGATCATGGTCGGATCGGTCTCGGATCATGCTCGGACCATGGTCGGATCGGTTCCGCATTGTAAATGGGGTTTCAAGTGTTTTTCGTGCATGCGCGGTCGACAGAATTCCATTGTGATTTGCAACTGTAGGATCGTTCCCGCATTGTAAATGGGGTTGCAAGTGGTGCTGGTGGATGAGTTGCTGATGGAATTGCATTGTGATTTGCAACTCTAGGATCGTTCCCCTACTGTAAAATCATTGCAAGTGGTGCTGGTGGAGGAGTTGCCGATGGAGTTTGGAAGGAAGTCTCGCACGAAATGCGTTTTTGAGAGATAGCAGATGCACGAAAGCCTATGTTTTTCCATGCAAAGTCCGTCCCCGAACCTCGATGATCTACCTCTGCGGTGCGACGGTTGCGAGACGGTCTCGTGTGTGGTCGGATCATGCTCGGATCATGGTCGGATCATGGTCGGATCGGTTCCGCATTGTAAATGGGGTTTCAACTGTTTTTCGTGCATGTGCGGTCGACAGAATTCCATTGTGATTTGCAACTGTAGGATCGTTCCCGCAATGTAAATGGGATTGCAAGTGGTGCTGGTGGATGAGTTGCCGATGGAATTCCCATTGTGATTTGCAACTCTAGGATCGTTCCCTCACTGCAAATGGGGTTGCAAGTGGTGCTGGTGGAGGAGTTGCCGATGGAGTTTTGAAGGAAGTCTCGCACGAAATGCGTTTGTGAGAGATAGCAGATGCACGAAAGCCTATGTTTTTCCATGCAAGGTCCGTCCCCGAACCTCGATGATCTACCTCTGCGGCGCGACGGTTGCGAGACGGTCTCGTGTGTGGTCGGATCATGCTCGGATCATGTTCGGATCATGGTCGGATCGGTTCCGCATTGTAAATGGGGTTTCAAGTGTTTTTCGTGCATGCGCGGTCGACAGAATTCCATTGTGATTTGCAACTGTAGGATCGTTCCCGCAATGTAAATGGGATTGCAAGTGGTGCTGGTGGATGAGTTGCCGATAGAGTTTTGAAGGAGGTCTCGCACGAAATGCGTTTTTTTCTCCATTTTGGCGCTAGTGATTTTCCTTCTAAACATCCTTTTAAAAAGTGCTTCAAAATCGTCTTTTTTTCGCTCTGGCGTCGAAATCCGGTTTTGGAGCTACAATTTCCGACGCCGTTGCACGTAGTTCTATTGTGTTTTGCAACTCAGTCTCTGCAGATCGCATTGTAATGGCTGCGTCAAGGTTGCTGCGTGCTGTGGCTGCATTCGTAATACTATTGTCTTTTGCAGCTGGATCTCGGAAATCGTCTTGGAGTGGCTGCATGAAGGCTGCGACATGGATTTTTTAGCAGATTTTCTCCATTTTGGCGCTAATGATTTTCCTTCGAAAAATCCTTTTAAAAAGCGCTTCAAAATCGTCTTTTCTTCGCTCTGGCGTCGAGATCATCCGGTTTTGGAGCTACAATTTCCGACGCCGTTGCGCGTAGTTCTATTGTGTTTTGCAACTCAGTCTCTGCAGATCGCATTGTAATGGCTGCGTCAAGGTTGCTTCGTGCTGTGGCTGCATTCGTAATACTATTGTCTTTTGCAGCTGGATCTCGGAAATCGTCTTGGAGTGGCTGCATGAAGGCTGCGAAATGGGTTTGTTAGCAGATTTTCTCCATTTTGGCACTAGTGTTTTTTTTGTTGGACGTACGTTTAGAGCAGTGTGAAGTGTGGGGCGTGAAGAGTGCAGTGTGAAGTGTGAAGTGTGAAGGAAGCAGTGGGAAGTGAGAAGTGTGAAGTGTGGAGTGTGAAGTTTCAGTTTGGAGTGCGAAGAGCGCAGTGTGAAGTGTGAAGTGTGAGGTTTGGAGTGTGAAGGAAGCAGTGAGAAGTGAGAAGTGTGAAGTGTGGACTGTGAAGTGTGAAGTGTGAAGTGTGGAGTGTGAAGTTTGAAGTTTGAAGTTTGGAGTGGGAAGAGTGCAGTGTGAAGTGTGGAGTGTGGAGTGTGAAGACTTTGCTTCGTCTCTCGCTGAAAAAAAACCGCTTGTCGAGGGAAGGACACGGTCGGGACAGGTTTTTCTTCGAACTATAGGTCATTTATTTTTGGGAAACTTCCGCCGCCGGCTTGCCCGGGTCTATGTATTGATATTGCAACCATGCACCACACGCAAGTCAAAATGCCTGATTCCACATTTTACTGCGTTGTCCGGCAGCACGGTATGCCTGTTTCCAGAAAGAGCCCAGTCCTGGAAGGAGCACAATAATGCAGCGCTTGGCACATGGTATTCCATCTTCCCTAAAGACGCAAAACCCGCAGACCCCCAGGAACCTGCTTCCGTCAATTCATGCAACTCATCGTAAAATTTCCGCACAGCACGCTGCGCAGAAGCAGAAGTGGACAGCAAAGATGCCGGACGGACCTGTGGCCCCCAGCGCGTGACAGTTTCCAGCCAAACTTTCTGAAAAAAGGAATCCATTAGGCGGGCGTCCAGTAACCCAGTGTCAATGTCAACAATCGCACGTGTGGTTGGGGTCATGAGAACCCGTGCTGCGAATCCACATTGGTGCTTGTGTTCGACCTTCACCCACCAATTCTTAAACAAATTAAATTGCTGGTAAAGGCACAAATTAACATTGGTTGATGGAAACACCAATGCAACATATGGGTCACCATCTGCTTTCAAGACCTGCTTCTCTTCTGCGCCAGTGCCCCATTCAAATTTGCCTCCATTTGCGCACTCCAGCCAACGGGTCAAATCCAAATACTTCCCGATATCGACAGTCTCTCGGTTTGGGAAATTAGGATCTAAGATTGGTTTTGCTTCTGGACCCCACAAGAGTAGAGCGCCTTCCAACCTCCGTAAACGCTCCTGAATCTTCCCATTGTTGCCAACACCGACAAAATGATCAACAGGATGGAACAAAGGGCGGTGTTGTGACACGAGAGCTGAAAACAAGTTGCTGATAGCAGAACATGTAGGAGACTTGCCTGCATTGGGGTCACCTGTGGGGCAAGCCCACCAGCGTGCTCTGCAGGTGAACCGTGTCGATTGATTGGCATACAAGGCTACACTGAGGTCTTTGTGCTGGCAGGAAGCCAGGCACGCCTGAAACAAATCAAACACAAATATAGCAGGGAAAGCGCATCCACGGTGCAAGAACTCGCACGCAACAGCGCAAGGAAGTGTTGTGGTCTGACCCAGGGTCCGCGGCAAGCGAGCAGCCTATTCGACTTTGAGACGTTGGGATTGGATGCACCGAAGGTTCGCCACAGAGTCGGCAACTATGTCTGTCTTTGTTTTCCTTTCTTTTCCTTTCTTTTCCTTTCTTTTCCTTTCTTTTCCTTTCTTTTCCTTTCTTTTCCTTTCTTTCCCTTTCTTTCCCTGTCTTCCCCTCCTTCCCTCCTTCCCTCCTTCCTTCCCTCCTCCCTCCCTCCCTCCGTCCTTCCTTTCTTGCTTCCCTTCTTTCATTCCTTCCTTCCTTTCCTTGCTTCCCTTCTTTCATTCCTTCCTTCCTTTCTTGCTTCCCTTCTTTCATTCCTTCCTTCCTTTCTTGCTTCCCTTCTTTCATTCCTTCCTTCCTTTCCTTGCTTCCCTTCTTTCCTTCCTTCCTTCCTTTCCTTGCTTCCTTTCTTTCATTCCTTCCTTCCTTTCTTGCTTCCCTTCTTTCATTCCTTCCTTCCTTTCTTGCTTCCCTTCTCTCCTTCCTTCCTTCCTTCCTTTCCTGCTTCCCTTCTTTCATTCCTTCCTTCCTTTCCTGCTTCCCTTCTTTCCTTCCTTCCTTTCTTGCTTCCTTTCTCTCCTTCCTTCCTTCCTTCATTCCTTCCTTCCTTTCCTGCTTCCCTTCTTTCCTTCCTTCCTTCCTTCCTTTCTTGCTTCCCTTCTCTCCTTCCTTCTTTCCTTCCTTTCCTGCTTCCCTTCTCTCCTTCCTTCCTTCCTTCCTTCCTTCCTTCCTTTTCTTTCATTTCTTTAAATTTATTTTTGATGATTTATTTTGTTTTTGATGAATTATTTTTTTTTGATGAGATTTTTTTTTGATGGTCCTCCCTATATAAACATATATGATAATAGCAAAGATATATAGAGCCAAATAATGAGTTCAAAATACAAAGGGATTGCCATCATTTATCCAGCAACAAAATAAGTCTGGAAGATCAGAAATGCAAACTGATTAATAATTAATTAATTAATTATGTTTCCAAACGAACATGCGATCCCCAAGTGTGCAGTGTGCACTGATTGAATATTGATCAGTCTACAGATTCTATGTACCCTTCGGGATTGTAAAAAGAAGTCTTCGGGCGTCTTGCTAGAATGAGGGCACTCTAGTTTGTTCTGCATGCATCGCTGTATGGCTTTGCCTAAACAGAGGATCCGCATGGGTCAACCTGGGTTTGGTGCAACCCAGATATTTCCCTCTCAGGTAGGCACGGTACATGCCGAGCATTCCCACCCTGGCAACATCTTCCAAGGAACGATTTGGTCCGGATGCTTGTCGGTGTTTTCTGCCCTCGAAAGCTTTCGGACCTGCCAATGCTCCGGGGCCCAGCAATGTGCAGCACCCAAGCGCGTGCATGTAATTCAAACGACTTTTATGGTTGGTAATTACATGGGTAAACACTGGATGCAAAATTGGATTCATATGTTAATTTGAATAGTTCATATACGTTCATATGATATTTATTGATATTTCATAATCTGCCAGCCACTTCAAAGCTGACCTAGCCTACACCCATGCATCATGTGTGACCCCATAGGCACCACCGAAAAAATCCGAAAACATCCCCAGCCCTAGCTGTGCAGCCTCATCATCTGACAAGCACCGGGCATAAATCCGGAAGTCTGCGATGAGGCCAAACGGCTTGCGCCCTGGAGCCACAGCTTGCGGGTGGGAATTGGACCTGGGTCAGAATTGGGTACCCCCTCCCAAAACAAAAGTGCATTGTAACATTGTACATAATTAAAAGACCAAACAAAGTGTAGAATGTAGACCAAAAGAATCCAAAAAGTGAATAAATAGTAATCAAATGTAATAAATGGCATGTTCATATATTTTCAGTCTCTTCATCCATCCCCAACCTTTTTCACACCAGGTTTTCCACACCTCCTCGACTCAGATCGTTGCCGAGGTTGTAGAAGTCGTTCAGGATCTTGGTGGGTTTACAATGGCACCCGTTTTCAGTTGAAGATCAGAAACAGAAACATGATGAGAACATAATGACATAATAGTGCAACATGCAATCTAAATCAATCTAATCGGATCTGCTTCACAGAACTACCTGGAACATCCTGGAACGACCTCTGAATTCAAAAGCACGGAAGTCCCCAATTTGGAAGGTCAACCTATAGCCAGTTTATATCCTTGAACTTCTCGGCTGAGAGCCGGGCCCAAACCTTGGGATTGCAGGCAAATGACACATCATCTGGGTAGGTCCGATAGCCATATCCCTGACTTGGGTTTGAAGCTACATATCATTCGCTCGTGGTGGGCAAGATAGCCAGTTTAGCGAATGATACCCATGTAGGCAATCAGATGGAGTCAGCCGAAGCAGAGGCCCCGCACTTTTGGCAACCGCTTGCACCATTCGTCCAGGAAGAACTTGGTTCCATTGTACTTCTGCGCAGGGCTTTCGGTTGTAGATGAGACTACTGTCAACCTTAGAAAGTTCAAAGGCTCAGCAGTCACTATCCTACCATTGGATGCAGGCAACATTAGCAGGAACATACATATTTGATTGTAAAAAACATAGTTTCTCTTAGCTTCTCTTAGCTTCCTGTAGGTTTTCCCTTCATCCAATCCAATGACACATAGGGATGGGGGTTGGGTTCGGATAGTGCGGTTTAAGAGCATGCAAAACTGGGTCACTAATGACGGTCGGAGTGACCTTCTATACACCATTGGTAGCTCTAAGTGCTATTAGTAGCTATACGCTATAAGTACAATAGTTTTATATGTTTTTATACGCTATCAGTAGACACGCTTGCTGGGTTCTGCTGCATGGAGCTTACACATGTTCAACCAAGCACCGCTTGGCACAGCTGGAATTCTATGCAATTTGGCCAAATACAGAGCTGGGCCAGGACATTGTACTGGGTGTCTGGCAAGTGCCAACCAGGATTCAACTTTGGAGTCTTGATGGCATGTTTCGTCCTTGCAGGCTTGGTCAGTGCCGTGTTGCAAGGATGCCGGGCTGATTCGAATCGTAGGTACACCTGGGTTTACCGGACAGTCTGAGGCATGGAGCTGCACCCTGATTAGTGATAATGCTGCACTCTGATAATGCGATTTGAGGCATGGAGCTGCACCCTATGTTTTTCAAACTGTCTTGCAGGTACAATCTTCAAGAAATTCGTCAAATACTCACAGCAGAACTTTGGCCCAACCCCATGCCCCAAGCCATCCCCCAACCCGTGCCGATTTCTGGCCGCCTGCAACCCACCCATACCCCACAGCCCAGGGTCCTTTCATAGTCCACCAGGGTCCAAATTCCCTCCGGGTTTTCCTTGTCGAAGTGAACAAAGATTTGAATCAACATCTCAGGCCTGGCTGCGCCGATTCTGGGGGATCGAGGGGAAAAATGGGAGGAATTGATGGAGAAAAAGGTATGAATCCTTGGTGAAAACGTGAGAAAAAAATGAATGCTTATTACTATCATCAAACTCTGCACGAGAGACAGGTATCCGGAAGAGATCTAGAAATCTGGTTGTGTCGGCACTGTCTAGAATCTGTGACAGCATGCGAATGCATATCATATGCGTCATAAATGAATGTTTACTTACATGTGGGTCATGTTCTGGGTAAATGTCTGTCAAAAGAGCAACACCTGAATAAATTACAATAATATACAATAATTCAGAAGTCACAAGCCTGAATAAAGGTTTTTCTTTGCATAGTTAATCATATGCAAAAACCACCATAAACCATCGTTCCAAATATCATACCACACATGGAGAATATGGGTTCGGGTAGTTGCGCTTCGTCTCAACCATGTCAGGAGTACGGAGAGCTTTGGAGCAGCACACATTGGCAGCCACCCTGCACGGTGAGTTGAAAGCTTTTTTTGTTGCCGCCTTCCAACATTGAAACCTTCACAACATGATGAGATTGTGACGGCACGCGAGTTTATCATGCATGCGATATTATACGATCGTCATTTACTTATCAAATTAATCAATATCAATCAATCATGTATAATATCATCACAAAATATTGTCATGTACCAATACATCATCATGTTCATCATGTTCATCATCATCATCATCATCATCATCAGCATCACCATCACCATCACCACCACCACCACCACCACCACCACCACCATCATCATCATCATCATCATCAGATTTTGTGTTTGTAGCATCGATACGCCCATGCTTCCGTTGCCAGGTCCTCTCTACTCTTCAGCCCATCATCACTGCACAGCGGCCAAAAGAACCTGGCAGAGCCCCAAGAGGTGTGACTGGACCCACGGCGGAGCCCGAGTGATGCATAGAACAAATTCGGTATCTCCGCGGGTACCGCGGACCCGAAATGACAAGCCAGCAGCACCAGCAACTGATTGTGAAGTGCCGGGGATTTGGCTCGTGATACCACTGGTACGGACCTAGGCGGCAACCATCAACTGGTCATTGACGATGGAACTGGGACCACATCTGCTCGTGACATGTTGTGACATCCAATTTAAGATCTCATTTTGACCTTCCATGCCAATGCTTTGGGATCAATAGCGTCCAACCAGGATCTATACATTACCATTCAAGAGCGAGTTCTTGACATCTCATTCGCGCCATGGTCATTGAACACCGACAATTGGGTACAATTGGTATGTCGCACAGCATCACCAACCAACAGTGGTGAGGATTCCTGTTGCATTTAAATTATCCCGTTTGCATCTTTATTTCTATTTAGCAGAATGGGTAGACTAAACCTTCCCATGGCCTAAGCCATGGATGGCCATAGCCCGAGTGGTCAGGTCAGGTGATAGCAGCGGTTGAGCTTCTGACTTTGCGAGGTGTTCATGAACGTATCCTGTGGTGATGCCTCTCAATTCAACAGCAAAACTCCCGGATGAGGGGCCAATACCAGGTCGCCGTTTTTCCATTGATCGTCTCAAAAAAAACAGTAGATATATATATATATATATCAAGTAATTGTCAACCAAGAAATCAAGAAATACCCACTGGTACTGAAACTTGACAATGGGGAGTGCAAATCATCACCACTGAACCTGCATCGCATTTAATATATTTAAGCCGCTGACCGTGGTAAGGAGTGCAGGGACGTTGTAGGTCTTGAAACCATCTGGATGGAAGGTTAGACCTCGGGAAATTGCCATGATCAAGCTCAGGGTAGGACAGGTAGAATTGATGGTTGGCAAGTAGGGTGTCTCCAAATATAATCCACTACACTAGACTCCATTTATTTCTTGTTTTTGGATGCTTTAGGGGTCAATCATCCTGATAGATGAGGGAGCAATAAGTCCAGGGTTCATCCCAGTCTTGTAAGTCGTGCAGTAAGCCACCTGGAATTTGACGTGAGGTGCATTTACAATCTTTTGATATTGAGATACAGATACAGTTCGCCATGTGTTCAAAACATATCACAAGTAATGGACATGGGTTTGTCAACAAATGGGATATAGTATGGCCTCTTAACGGCCGTTGTTAAAAGAAAAGTGAAGGACATATATATATATATATATAATTATATATATAATTATATATATATATATTATACACACATACTTATAGACTGGTGGATTTAGAGGTACCATATGTTCAGTCACACCCTCCTTTCAAGCCAAGTGGCAAGAGTCACTGACGAACTCCACTCCCCATGTGGATTTGTACCTGGCAACTGGGAAAACTGGAGATCCCCAGGAAAACGGTGGATATGATCGGATCTTGCTAGATATTGCTGGTCAACTGGGGCCAATTTTCCCAGCGATCCTCAATTTTTAAACCAACAATCGATGATGGGAAACAAGAAGGAACCTGGAACCTTCCACACCCATCCACCTATAATGTGGGGGATAGCACACCCTGTTACTTCCTGATTTCGACTCGTCCCCTGAAAAATAGGCACATCGATTTTGGCCCCAAAATGCTGAGTACTACAGGGATGGACGAGCATTGCAATACACACAAATCAGCAGTAAATTCCTCAAGTTCTCGTTGCACGTATTGGATGTTTGTTTGCAAAACCTCATTTTTAAAAGTTCTTGCAGGTTGCTTGCTTTGTAAGTGTTTCTTAAATGCATGTTTGTGTTTCTGTTCAAGTCTGTATAATATGTAAATGATTATATACTTGATTAGACTTGTATATATCATTTATGTATCTATGTTAAACTTCCCATCTTTCGCTGGATATTTGCCCACACCAACCACCTCACACCCTTCCACCCTGAGGCTCCACACATGCCCTGGCCAATGGCCACGGGTTTCGGGTCACCCGCGCGCACCGGGAGCAGCACATTGGCCGCGTCCACTGTAAGGCAACTGGCACAGGAAGGAAGGTGGGCTGATTCATGGTGATTGATGGTGAATCATGGTGATTGATGATTCTTAATAGGTAAATCATCTGTGATTGGGTCATGTTCCACATCAATCTTAGTTTACCCTAGGGTAACTACGTGAATCAATGATATCCTGAAATACCAAGGGCCGCCACAGTTGTGTGCAGCTGTGTTGTGTTCCCTCTTCTTCGACGCTGCAAAGTTATGACCTACCACGCCAATGTTTTAACATGCTCAGTTTAGTTTGGTGTTTCTGAAATTTGGGTGTACCTGCTTATGCAGCTTATGTATAAACTAACCATCATTAGAAACCAGACTATGTCAGACTACCGCTCCTCAAGCGATTTTCGGGGAATCTTTTGTAGAGCATGGGATGGAACGACGTCCAAGTGTCCAAGTGTTGGAATGATCGACCCCAATGTGTATCTTTGCCAGTGCTCTAGTTTGAGGAAGCAGCAGTTTTCTCTGGCCTTGATCCATCAAACTTCAGCCAACACACCTTGGCGCCATGACCAGCTGACCCCAGCTATCAGTAGATTTCAGGGTCACTGCAGAGACATCCCAGTCATCAGTCAATTCATAACAAAATACTCAACGACCGAATTGCGCCCATCGAATCACGTCCAGCTGTTTCTAACATATGGAGGTTTCAATAAATGGGGCTACCCCAAAATGGATGGTTTATAATGGAAAGCCCTATTACTATTAAAATGAATAATTTGGGGATACCCCAATTTTAGGAAACCCCCATATCATATCAATCAAGTTCAGTATTACACCCAGCATTCATCAAAATCTGAGTCGTCCAGCCAGCTGCTCTTGGTTGAGATCTGGAGCCCACATGAGATTCGCCAAGGTCGCAGCTGCCTGACCAGCTTGGCAATGGAAAACCACCCAGTGGTACCCATTTATCGATGACCATCCCATTACACATACGTACAAATGTGATTTTATGGATTTGCCAGTACCATGATGCCATGTTAGATCCCACAGGGTACATTGGTTCATCGTTTGCTCTTGGGTTACCTGCAGAATAAACCAACTTACAAGCATGATCAGCAAGCAGTCGCTAGATCTTGAATCAGGTATCATTAAATATCAGCTGAGCTGTCCTCTTCGATTCTCTCCCAGCAATAATTGGGATTCCTTGGGGCTACGGCTTTGTCTAGAAAAGGAGTATACCTCAAGGTATTACCCGACACTGTTGATCTATGTTGATGGGGAAACTCGCCTCCCGAGCTTCTGCAGCAATGCCCGTACAAACACAAGCCAGCAAAGGCTCCAAGTGATTGTAGAACAGCCTCGCAACAGATGGTTTCGAGGTCCACAAAGTCGGGTGCTTCATCAAGAATCCCACATGGTGTGTAACCTATGTAGCCTGGTAACCTGTGTAGCTGCTTCCAACAGCTAGAGGCTTCTAAACGATGGATTTTACGCGTACATTATGTGTAGTGTGCTGCCTTGTTTCAAAGCTTCTACGATCAACAAGCGTATGAAGGAGTCAAGACACAGCAATCTGTCCAACCTCTCCAGTATATTTCAGCATTTGATGGTTGATTGTTTTTTTTTTTTTTTATATCACCGTTTACCAATGGGGTTCGTATCATCACTTTGATTGCTTGCATCCCCCAATGTTTCTTGCTGAAGGCACCAGTATTGTCAGTATGAAACTAGCCCCAAAGGTCTACCATACGCCTCCATAATTTGGTTCTTGTATCACCAGTATCTTCGGTCTCAGACTTGTCCCGTCTATAGAATAAATCCATCAATCAATGCCAAACCTTATCTGGTATTTAATTCTAGGTCCAGCAGTTTGCTGGTTTCCAAGTAATTTCAAATATCCAATCATCATTTTGGAGGCTCCAAAACCCTTCATTCGGATTCGTTTCGGCTTGTCTGAAAAAAGGGGTGCCCATTCCATCCACTCACGATTTCCCCTCTTATTTGATGGCCATGACTCGGGCCATGGCTGGCGAAATCACCCTGAAATCACCCAGCTGCCTCTTGAATTTCGGCTCCAAGGCCAACCGGCTGAACAGGGACAGTGCCACCACCTGTGGGGAATGACCGGAGGACCATTCATCAACTGGGGTAGTGGTCCTTTCATCTATAACTGATGTGGTAAAACCAAAGAATCAACCTCCCATTTTGGAGGATTTATACAACCCATTTCTGGTGGTGTTGGGGATGGTTATTTTGGGTATGGGACTTGATGAAACAAACGTTGGGATTTCAGGAATGGAAATATCTTGGGGGATATAGCCAAACACGTGACCGGAATTCCACCATGGCATAGCATGGCATGACCACACCATAAGAAAACCGTTTGGGAAGCCCAGAAGTCCATACTGATCACGTCCGTACCGTCCGTACCTATCACATGGGCTCCCAACACATTCGTAGGGCGCGCAGGATGACATGGTCTCCATACCTCCGTAGCCGTGGATTCTGACTTCGCATGTATCCACAGCCCGTGTCTAGCAAATTTGATAAGATCTCGATGTCCCTGGCAAACCCTTTAAGATGATACCCATGACCCCAGCAAGCTTCCCAGTTCTAAGTTTCCCAACTGGTAAGAGCTTGCTTCTCCTCTGCTCCTGAAACTTAGAGGACGGTTTTGGCAATACCAAGCAGCCACAGGCAAGTGGAAGTGATGGTTGTGATCAGGCCAACACTTGCCACTGGATCCACAAATGTTGTTTATTTATGATTGGGTCCAGAATTGTTTTGGGAATTATGTTTTTCCCGTTTTGTGATGTTTTTTTGGATCTGTTTTTTCTGCCCGTTTTCCTTGCTATTTGCAGCATTTTGGAGCTGGAAGCTGCCATTTCAACTGTCTTTGCAACATTTTGGAGTTGGAACCTCTCATTTTCCATAGAATTTGCAGCATTTTGGTGGAATTTGTAACATTTTGGAGCTGGAAGCTGCCGTTTAAATGGTATTTATTTGCAGCATTTTTAAGTTCGAATCTTTCATTTTCGATGGAATTTGCAACATTTTGTTGGTCGAACTGTCCATGTAACATGGTAGTTTGCAACTAGGGTTCATTTAGGGTTGGTTTTAGAGTTATATAGTTTAACGGGTTTTATTTGGTTTTAAGTTTTTTAAGGGTTGGTTTTAGAGTTAGGGTGTATAGTCGGTTTATTCCCCACCTGCCAGGTGAGGGTTGTTAGATTTTATGTTAGTTGCCTGGTCCTCCTCCTCCTCTTCCTCCTCCTCCTCTCCTCTCCTCCTCCTCTCGTTGTCCTCCTCGTCCTCCTGCTCAACTGCGACTCGCGATCCACAGTGTTCTCTGTCGGACCTCAACCACGACCATCCACGCCCAGTGTTCCCTGCCGGACCTCAACCACGACCATCCACGCCCAGTGTTCCCTGCCGGACCTCAACCACGACAATCCACGCCCAGTGTTCCCTGCCGGACCTCAACCACGACCATCCACGCCCAGTGTTCCCTGCCGGACCTCAACCACGACCATCCACGCCCAGTGTTCCCTGCCGGACCTCAACCGCGAGTATCCACGCCAAGTGTTCCCTGCCGGACCTCATGTAGGAAGATATGGGACAAAGAATGTGCAGAAGAAGGTTAGAAAGAATGTCAGAAGATATGCCAGAAGATATGCCAGATAGAATGCCAAATAGAATGCCAGATAGAATGCCAGAAGATATGTCAGAATATATGCCAGAAGATATGCCAGATAGAATGCCAGAAGATATGCCAGATAGAATGCCAGAAGATATGTCAGATAGAATGCCCGAAGATATGCCAGATAGAATGCCAGAAGATTTGCCAGATAGAATGCCAGAAGATATGCCAGAAGATATGCCAGAAGATATGTCAGAATATCTGCCAGAAGATATGTCAGATAGAATGCCAGAAGATATGTCAGAAAATATGCCAGAAGATATGCCAGATAGAATGCCAGATTGAATGCCAGAAGATATGTCAGATAGAGTGCCAGAAGATATGCCAGATAGAATGCCAGAAGATTTGCCAGATAGAATGCCGGAAGATATGCCAGAAGATATGCCAGATCATATGCCAGAAGATATGCCAGATAGAATGTCAAATAGAATGTCAGAAGATATGTCAGATAGAATGCCAGAAGATTTGCCAGTAAGAAAATGTATAAATGTCATGGTGGGGATCACACGAAGTAAAATAATTTTTCTGGCGAAAAAATGATATGGGGCCCCCGCTGTGATGATGTAACTTATACAACCACTGTCACTACCCACAGTTGGGATATCCCCAGTATTACTTTGATAATTATATTTAATCATAACTGGAACTGCAGCCGCAAAGTATATCGTTCAGCCACACTGGGAGAAACATAGTTTATAGGTTCTTCGAGGTTAGCCAGGATGATAGAAGTCCGCTGGACATGGAACATTGCGCTATCCAAGAAAAAGGTTGCGGAACATGGTCTTTCAAATCAATTTCTTCCATATTACCCCTTTAGTTCCTTCGCTTCGGCATTGAAAAGTGCCAAACGCGTCAAACGTGACATTCTGTGGAGCGCTGCCAGCACCAAGATATTGAATGTGACGGATGACCAGCAAGCGAGTGTGGTGCTGGAAGGACACAGATGTTGGCGGCTGAACATGGTTCAAAACTTGTCTTCCACACAGGATTTCCGCACATTGCCATTTTATTGGAAATCATAGTATATATATATTATATTAATTTATATATATTATATATATATATATAAAAATAGAGTTTTAAAATCAGTGTATTGGTATATACCCCCAGGCCGGGCGTGCCGCCCGAAGGACTGGAGAATTCTGGGACTTTGGGAAGTGGTGACTTAGAGAAGTGGTGACTTTGAGAAGTGGTGTCGTAGGGAAGTGGTGACGTGGGGATGCGGTGACTAAGTGGAAGTGGTGACCTTGGGAAGTGGTGACTTAGGAAAGTAGTGACTGAGGGAAGTGGTGAGCGCGAAACAGTGTGTTTTTCCGTGTAACGTGGGTTCAGCCTATGATGAGCAGTTGTAAATCGCATTGTTATGGCTGCAGGATTGTTGCATTGGACTTGTGTTTGCGAGGATGGTGGGGCACGAAACATTGTGGCTCGGATCAAGCATGTTGCCTATAGGTGAGGTGCGTGAAGTTGGGAGGAAGTAGAGGTCGGAGATGGATGGGGAAAAGAATCAGCACGAGGTGAACATGTTTGCGTGCAATCTGCAGCGAATGAATATCATGAATGATATCATTCATCTTCTGATGCCCGCAGATCCAGCACTGTCCAGCACCCTCCAGCGCTTTCCTCTTCGCTCTTACACCGTCTCCGCTCCTCTGTCGTCGGATTCTGACTTCTGAGAATGAATACACGGCATCATGTGGATCATTGTGAAACCCACCTAAATCCTGAGGCCATGGTCGCTGCCTCAAAGGTTTGGGTGCACAAATGTGCACGCCCCCAAGACAAACGGCGCCACGGCAGGCGCGCAAACAAGCAGCTATGAGAATGTGTGGATCCAACGCAGCAAACCTCCAACAGTCACAGGGTAGATGTTTTCGTGATGGGAGGACTGCCAACGAGAGGGCAGTTGCCAAGAAGGAAAAGGCACAGTG